>CAUYTI010158663.1:0-15064 GCA_963575145.1 Galago senegalensis | reverse complement strand
AGTCTGGTAGCGTGATTTCTCCTGATTTGTTTTTCTTTATGAGTAATGTCTTGGCTATTTGAGGTTTTTTCCTATTTCCATATAAAACAAAGTACTAAGTTTTCCAGATCTTTAAAGTATGACAGAGGTGCTTTAATAGGGATTGCATTAAATCTGTAGATTGCTTTGGGTAGTATAGACATTTTAACAATGTTGATTCTTCCCAGCCATCAGCATGGTATATTTTTCCATTTGTTAATATCTTCAGCTATTTCTTTTCTCAGAGTTTTGCAGTTCTCTTTCTAGAGCTCTTTCATGTCCTTTGTTAGGTACACTCCTAGACATTTCATCTCCTTTGGCACTGTTTTTTCAGCTTGACTATTGTTGGTATATATAAAGGCTACAGATTTTTGAGTATTGATTTTGTATCCTGAGACACTGTTCCTTGATCACTTCTAGGAGTTTTGTAGTTGAGTCCCTGGGGTTTTCCAGATATAAAATCGTATGATCTGCAAAGAGTGAAAGTTTGATCTCCTCTGATTCTATTTGGATACCCTTAACCACCTTTTCTTGCCTGATTGTGATGGCTAAGACTTCCATTACAATATTAAAAAACAGTGAAGACAAGAGGCAACTTTGCCTGGCTCCTGATCTGAGTGGAAATGATTTCAATTTTACTCCATTCAATATGACATTGGCTGTGGGTTTGCTGTAGATGGCCTGTATCAGTTTAAGAAATGTCCCTTTTATACTTATTTTCTTAAGTGTTCTGATCAAGAACGGATGCTGGATATTGTCAAAAGCTTTTTTTGCATCTATTGAGAGAACCATATGGCCTTTGTTTTTTATTTTATGTAATGTACTATATTTATAGATTTATGTATATTGAACCATCCTTGGGACCCTGGGATGAAACCCATCTGGTCATGATGTATAATTTGATGTGTTGCTGGATTCTGTTTTCTAGGACCTTATTGAATATTTTTGCATCAATATTCATTAGAGATATTGGTCTGTAATTTTCTTTTCTTGTTGGGTCTTTTCCTGGCTTGGGGATCAGAGTGATATTTGCTTCATACAATGTTTTAGGGAATATTCCTTCTTTTTCAATGTTTTGGAAAGGTTAAGTAATATAGGTACTAGTTCTTCTTTAAAGTTTGGTAGAATTTCTGATGTGAAGCCATCTGGTCCTGGGCTTTTCTTTCTGGGGAGATTTCTTATGGTTGACACTATTTCAGAACTTGATATGGGCTTGTTTAACATTTCCCCTTCTTTCTGGCTAAGTCTAGGAAGGTGGCGTGTTTCTGAGTATTGTTCTATTTCCTTCAGATTTTCATACTTCTGAGAATGAGTTTTTGGTAATATTTATTAAGGATTTTTTGCATTTCTGAGGAGTCTGTTGTTATTTGGCCTTTATTATTTCTGATTTATGAAATTAGGGATTTTATTCTTTTATTTCTGGTTCAGTTAGCCAAAGGTTTATCTATTTTATTGACCATTTCAAAACACCAACTTTTTGATTCATTGCTCTTTTGAATAATTCTTTTGTTTTCAATTTCATTTAATTCTGCTCTAATTTTAGTTATCTCTTTTCTTCTACTGGGTTTGGTGTTGGAATGTTCTTCCTTTTTCATTTGCTTGAGACATGTATTTTTCTAATTTTTTCAAGATGCTGTTTTTACATGTCTGCTCCAGTTCGTTTTGTTTCAAAATTATTTATTTTTGTATGTTATTTATATATTTTTTCACTTTCCATAGATTTATTTTATTTTTTATTTTTTATTCTCCCTACCCCTATTTTAGTTTTCTTAAGTTTTTGAGATGAATAGTTAATTCATATATTTTCATTCTTTATTTATCAAGAAAATATTTAAGACTGTCAATTAGGTTAGGTGTTAGCATATACTTTAGAAATCCTGCACATTTTTTTCTTCTTGTCCCAAATTTTCAGAGATTATTTTCCAAATTTTAGTTTACTTATATTTTTTCTTAAAGTATTTAATCATTAATTTCCTTGATATCTGAGAATGCAATTTGTTATGGTTCTATCTTTTGAATTTAATTACTTGTTTTTCTCTTGACTTAGTACATAATCCACTTTTCCCATGCTTCACGGATCCTTCAAAAGAAGGAATATTCTTTATGTTCAAGTTATATTATTCAGATTTTCTACCTCCTGTATAAACCTTTCCTTAGTCTCATGAACCAGCATGAGGAGGGAGAAATAACCAGAGTGGAAATGAGGATAAAAGACATACAAGAGACACAAAACACATAAGATACAAAGATTTGATGGGGTCAAGAGGGCTGAAGAGCTGATTGCTGTGGCCAGCACCAAACTGTGAAAATAACTTTATTTATACAGTATCTTAACAAGGTTGCTAAATGATATAAATCTTAGTAAATGGGGTAAAGATCAACTTTAAAGAGAAAAAAGTATGTATTTGCCTATAAGAAAAGTATGCATAGGCTACATGACTTCTGGCAGGTAAAAAGGAGGAGAAGTGGTTGGAGTCGCTCCCTGAGTGTCTCTCAGGCTGTGGGAGGCCCTGCCACCTCATAACTTACTCTCCACACCCTACTTCATGTGTCACGGGCTAATAGAAAGGACTTAAGTGTTTAACAGTCATACTAGTATTTCTGAGATTTATTTTGACATTTACAATGGCATTTTTTTCTTTTATCCACTAATAACTATGACTGGTAGACTATGAAAGTGAATTGCACCTTCTGTCATCTTCAATGACTTCTTTTTGATTATTAAACTTTTTCTATTAAGTATTTTTTATTAACATCAAGCTTAGACTTCCCTGATACTTTTAGGGTGATTTGGGTTTCATTTGCATTAGCATATGACCTGGCATATTTTTGAGTTGTTTTTTTAACTTCCATCCTTCCAGATCTTTACATGCAGCACTTATATACAGCATTTAGTTAAGTTGTATCTTTTGATTCAATTAATCCTTTTTGAAATACCAATATTTGCTTTTGTTTTTCTTTTCTGTGTGTCTACAATCTCATCTCTCAACTCATTATGTTATCAAATTATCTATGGTGCCTTTTTTCATAGCCTTCATGTTCTCTTCAGTTTTCCCTGAATGGTGAGTTACAGCCAATTCCTCTCCTTATCCCACAGGGTACATGTTCTTATAGAGTAGATTCTACTCTTCTCCTTTTTGTGTTATAACCTAGTCACCTCCTTTCTTTCTTTTCTTTTCTGTTTTCTTTTTTTAATTTTTGCTTTCAATTTCAGCTGGCTTTCACTTTATCTTAGTTTGAAGTTTTTATTTATTTATTTATTTTTAATTTCTTTTCTTTCTTCCTTTAGTGATTCTCTTGCCCTTTGCCTCCCAGGTAGCTGGGATTAAAGGCACCTGCTACAATGTCTGGCTTTTTTTTCTTTTTTTTTTTTTTGTAGAGTCAGGGTTTCACTCTGGCTCACTCCAGCTCATGCAGGTCTTCTGCTGGTCTCGAACTCAGCTGAGCTCAGGCAATCTACCGGCCTCGGCCTCCCACAATGCTTGGACAACAGGCATGAGCCACCACACCCGGCCCACCTCCTGTTTATATTCAGCTGGTGTTGCACCTAACTGAATTAGTAGATTAAGCTTCTGCTATATTTTCCTCAAAATTGTTTAAAGCTATTTATCAGATTTTTTTTTTCTGCTCTTGAATCTATCTTGTTGCCTAGGAGCTTGCTCACAGAATCTGAAGTGATTGTCAATTTGGGGTGAGTGTTTGCTTCATGACAAAAACAGTAAGCATTCAATGATTATTCTCCTTTTACCATGTATTTCACTGGGCTTCTGTGGAGGTCATCGTCTCATGTGATTCCAGGTGCATAAGAGAATACCTAGACCTCATTCATGTTCTGTGTGCACAGCATTGACAATGCAAATGAAAAGAATCACGGTGTCTCTCCTGCACCTGTCTTTCCAGGCTGCCTCTTTTATTTCGTTATTTTTATATCCTTCTTGATAATCATGATAATCTTCTATTGCTGGAGACCATTAGCTCTGTGTCATTATTTTTTCCCCCATATCTCTTAGAGGAAGATATTAAGAGGTCCTACGAGACATTCCTGTCCTTGGTAAAACTTGTCTAATGCATATTGCTAGAAAGGCTTCCTCAAGGCTGCCCATATCTCTTCAGTACAATTATTTCACCCAGAGACTCTCAAGAGTTTTTATTTCCATTAATTGAAGGATAGACATCTTTTTCCTTTTTTCTTTCTCTGTTTTTAAACTAGAACTCAGATGTAAGGGCTGTAGGCATAGCAATTATGTTGAGACCAACCAAAAGGACTGCAGAGACCCTTGCCATAGTATCTTTGAGGCACCAAATCAATGCCTGCAAATGATACTTCCTTCTTTGGAATCATAGGTGTAAAAGGAAGTTCTTGACCTCCACGTACTTCTTGGAACCATCTTTGCCTTGACTTCTACTCTCCATCAGCAGGGGGACAGAGAAGTTTAGGGTTGGTGGAAAGAGACTTGAAAATTACTGAGAAGTTCACTTTTCATTCATGATGTAACATTAAGAGGGTCATTAGTGCTACCCAGGAATCTAAGTATATTATCCTTTCTATTCATTCCTCTTCTACCCTAAGTGACTACTTCACACATTCTTGTTGCCCCTCAATGCCCTTTCAGATGAGGGCGTAATTTCCTATCTTCCCTAGGAAATGGAAGTAAGCAGAAGAGAAGGCCTCCAGACACATTTCCATTCACCTGCATTTGTACACAGATGCTCTTTCCTCTTGTCTGTTACAGAAGAGGTATTAAAATAATTCAACTTATTTTGTTTGGAATTGATCCTCTTTTAAGCTTCACACTTCTACCAATCGTTTCTGAGGATACCTGTGGGCACTGTGGTTTTCTGATTTTCTCAGCCAGTCATCAGGCTTTCCCTTGGGTTCTACCATTCTGTCCCTCATTCCCTTGGACTCTCTCTGTGACTAATTCCAGCTCAGCTGCTGGAAATATAATACCTGAGAGAGCTTTTAATAAAAGTCTGTTTCCTTCTCATTCGTAGCATTTTTACTCTCCACTGCATGCAGACATAAGTCCCTTGGGTTTCTTGGGACAACTCCTGGAGCCAGGCATGACTTTTACAACAAAGTCTCCTCTCTGTCAAATTATGTCAGCCTTCTTGGGCCAGCTGCTTTCTCCCATGTGGATTGGGTCTTTCCAAGAAAGCACTTCAGTCCTTCTTGCAAATACTTGTCTAGCCTCCTTTACCAGTTGACTCGGCAAACTCTGATATGTATGAATCAAACTCAAGTTGCTAAAATTTTATTACATTCTTCTGTACATTGTGAAGAAAATAATGAAAATTCTTTTACAGGTAACTTTTCTATTTTAAAATAAAATTGTTGCTACAGTGCCTACCATGGATGTATTATTCACCCAGTCACCTTAAGGCCGCTCTTACCTCTACTTCAAAGACACGAAACCAGGCTGATAGTTGATTATTGCTTCTTAATAGGATAGTACCAGCACCAAACAAAAAGACAAAGTGGGAAGTTTACATCTGAGTGCAGAAAAGGGAGAGACAATCTGCAGAGATTCAACTTTTCAAATGAGCTGAATTTCTTTTCTTTTTTCATTCCAACCCACAGTTCCACATTTCCCTTATGATTTTCTGTGCTGAGGCTGCTGATTCATAGTGATCAAGCCTCATATGGAAAATGTGAACAAAACAGAAATCTTACCACCACATTTCAATTACTCATAAACCATTTTTGTCTCCTACTATTTCTCTTTCTCTTTCTCCTTCTAATAAGCACATTAAGTTATATCTTTCCTGAAACTGTTTTTCTTTGTTTCCTTCTTTATTCTTTTTCTTTCTTTCTTTTGTTTTTTTTTTTTGAGTCAGAGTCTCACTTTGTCACCATGGCACTCTACTCATTGGACTGGGAGTCTTAGCTCACAGTGACCTTTAACTCTTGGTCTCAAGTGATTCTCTTGCCTCAGCCTCCCAAGTAGCTAGGACTACAGGTGCCCGCCACAATGCCCAGCTATTTTTAGAGATGAGGTCTTGCTCTGGCTCAGGCTGGTCTTGAACTTGTGAGCTCAGGCAATCCACCTGCCTCAGCTTTTTTTTTTTTTTTAAATTGAATCCCTAGAGGCTGCTGAAGGAATGAGGAGGTAGGAAAAGGGTTCTCATCTGCTTAACATTGCCATTTGGTGCCATGTGAATTGGGTGAAGTTGCCTGACTAGGGTAGCACAAGGGGCCAGATTCTGTTACATACTCAGCTGAGGGTGCTCTTTCATTTTAAGGAAAAGTATTAAGGGGAAGGAGCAATGAGGAAATGGAGAAGAGAAGTTTGGGCAATTACCAAAGTTTCTTTCAGAGCCTTAGTAAGATAATCTGTGTAGGTATCATCTATTTTTATTGTTATATTCTTTCCATGGAAAGAAATTATCTGTATTCTTTTTCTACAATTCAGAAAGGAATTGATTTTAACTTGAAAACATCTTGTTGTCTAAATATATTGTTTGTATAAAGCCATATCAGTATTTTCTAGGTCATAATTATTTGGGGGTTCAATGTAGAAACATTGACTTATGATATTCTTTTTTTATTCTTTTTTAATTTTATTTCAGCACTAAATTGGAAATAGCTGATCAACACCTACGTACTCATAGGAAAGCAACATTTGACATGTTATTCTTAAGTTGAATGATGGACCTCCCTTACCTGCTTCTATATGTAGTATGTATGCTGTTTTTTCATCTCTAAAGATGATGTTACTGATAATGAGAGAAAAAGATGTTTTACTTTTTTTTTCCTTCCAGTGGCAATGAAAGGGTTATCCTATGTATTCAAATTCTTTAACAAAGAACTTTCATTTCAAGAAAATATTTTAGCCATTTATATTTTGAGTTAACTAAATAGGACATTATCAACATCACACAAATACTGTACATGGAAAGCAAATTTAAAAGTTAATTTTAACTTCAGAAGTTTTCTTTTTTGATTTTGATTTCCATTCATCTTCTTTGGCAAACCCAAAGTAGATATAGTAAAAAAGGAAAGATTCTAGACATTAGGTATTTAAGAGAGGTGAGAATTCTTTCCTATCCCATATAGCTGGGTTGTATTATACCTGCTATTATACACGGATAAAGCTGTGGAATGACCCTTGTCATATTGCTATAGCATTTCTTTGACATTATTACAATATTCTTACAGTTATTCTTTTGGTATATGTGTTTTGGGAAAGAAAAACTTCTCATTAGTCTTTTGAATGTTTTGTCTTTTTATGTTTCTTGGGCGTTATGTTTTGTTTCTAGTTTTCCTTTTACTCATTTTTTGATTTGGTATAAAAGGCTCACTATTGTTTTCCCACAGCCAAAGATAATAGATTACCCTAGCACCTCTTGCTTGGAGCTTGAATTCCCTCCTTAATATGTCAGAGGGCAAATGAGTGGTCACAGGTCAAGTTAAAGCCTCCATTTTACCCATCTTGTAGACTAAAATTTAGGATTAGTTTGATGGCTATAAATGGGCTCATTCATATGCGTTCCTTAGATATTTATTTTCTTTTCCTTTGGTTCATATTCTTTTGATCTTAGAATGAACTCTATAAAGAGTTGTTCCCAGTATATTTCCCTTGAATCTGGATAATAATATGCTTAACAGAATTCAAGGGAAAGATAACTTATTGTACTGAATGACTCATATATAATTTATTACTCCAACATTGATGATTTTCTTTAAGCCAATCTTTAAGTACTGTATTGTTTTCAGTTGCAACTTAATTGCACTATTTAGATCTAAGCAGGTGACTTCTCAGAATTTATTTTTACGATAATGTGGAATCTACATTTTAGTTCAAGCATATACATCTTAAGCGCTCTATAGCTGAAAATGTATCATTTGTTAGATTCTTGATACAAAATATGGCTAATAGCTGATAAATAATAACATAGTTATTATAAGAACAGAGCGGTTTTAACACCGAATTCTAATACTTGTAAGGCTTACGAGGTGATTTTTTTTGGAACGTTAAATTTAATATTTGAATTCTTACTCTTAAATCATTTAAAACTTGAATAGTTTATTGTTCTACACAGAATACCATTTATATAAATTTTAATAGCATTAAGGCCTTTATATATGTGTGCATATATGTATATATGTGTGTGTACATATACACACAGACACACATATACACACATACAGAGGGTGCTGAAAATGTATATATTTTTATTTATTTATTTTTTATTTTTTATTTTTTTGCAGTTTTTGGCCAGGGCTAGGTCTGAACCCGCCACATCTGGCATACGGGGCCAGTGCCCCACTCCTTTGAGCCACAGGCACCACCCCAAAAGTGTATATTTTAAGAAAGGATAAAAGTTATATTAAATTTGTAATATGCCACATTTGACTGATCTTTTGTTATTGGTATATATTGAGTATACAAATGCACAGAGACCATGATCTTTCATCTTAAATCTTCAGGGACCCTTACTGCCATTTATTCTCCATACAGTCATCTGATTTTGCTAGTGAGTTTGGTTGTCTTGGGGAAAAGCAATAGTATTACAGGAGTAACAGCACAATTAATTTTAAATAAGGCTGGAATTGAAATAGACAATGCTATTCTAGTTAGGTCATTAAATATGAAATATCTGCTTTTTAATTAAAAGCTCAGCTTATTATGTCTCAAATAAGAAATATAATTAATCGAGGTATGTGCCTAAACTGTCATCATAGTTTTGCCATCTTAATGCCATCTCAGCATCTCTGCCAGTCAGCCAGAATTAGAGGTAACGACGCAAATAAGCCAAGTCCTACATCTAGAATGAAAATTGCATACATTTGGGAATTGATACCAAAAATGGGATAGGGTATTGAAGCTTGTCTTCATAAGGGTGCTCCTCAGAAACGGGTTTAAATTAAGTCCCTAAAACAGTTTATGAGAGACCCTTCCTAATACCCTGAGGTAAGCGTGATACTGTAACTATGATTAAAGAAAGAGGAATAAAACAGTATGTCCACGAGTGGGTCGAATATGAACCAGCGTGTGTGAGTTTCCCTCTTTCAGGTCCCTGAGCAGCTTGAAAGCAGAAAAGTGGAAATGACCCTATGAAGTGCCTTCAGTGACTCACAGTTTGTGAGGTGTCCCCTGAAAGAAGAGGACCCAAGTCCCCCAGTACAGGGGGTAGCCTTTAGAGAACCTCAAGTAACAGTTTAGGGAAAGGGAAAAATGAAGATGTGGATGTATTTGACTTTTATTTGATTATTTGTTGTGTCTACAGGATGGAATGACATCTCCTTAGTGAGAATGTCCACAACCTATTACCTTTTCCGTTGACTTGTCTTGCTACCAGATTTGTCATCTGAAACCTTGTTTGGTGTGTGACTTTGCAGAAGCCGGTCTCTCTGATCAGGTACAGGGTAGAGTCAGTAGCTTTGCACTCCCAGGTTCCATGTTTCTTTCTAGCCTAGGCCTGTATCAGAATCATGTACAACATAACAGCCCATCTCAACCTAGCAATCCTCACTGCTCTAGTTGTTGCTTATGATTTTTTCACCTGATAATCTGTTGTTATACATGTACTGCCACAAATTTTACAATGACATGTTTACATACATATAACTTTCCCATCTAAAACATGGCCTCAATTCAGCGAGAAATAGCTGGAGACTATGCCACCCCTTCTCCCCTAGATATGGAAATGTAAAATTGAGAGTGGGGAATCTGTAACAGAGGAAATGGCCTGAAAAATGGTAAAATGTTTTCTGTCTATTTAAAACTTTTTTTGGAAATTGAGACCTGCATCCCTGCCCCTGGTGGCTCTCAGGAGGGATAGGGAAATAAATGTCTTTTGTTCTTGTGCCCTATAAGCTAGTATTTTAGTTAACCTGTTCAATCAAAGGAACTAGGGAATATATAATGTTGTTTCTTTATGTTAAGCCTAGCTAGTACCCGAGCCAGTTTGGAAATAAAATTATCTCTTAAAACAAAGTTGTTATCAACAGTACAATTGATAATAATTAACTAAGTGAAAGGGACAGGCCATCTATCATCATCCACATTGTAAATCTGACTTTGGAGGAAATCTTTTGCATTTTATTAAATGGATAATGACTTGGGTAGGTATAGGCAGAAAGCCTATAAGTAAACCTTTAAACAGTTTCATTTTGTGAGAGCAAGCTTGAAGTCTTTTGTGAGTTGGAAAGGAGAGAACCTGGATAGAACTACATATGTGGCCATTGGCCTAATTACATAGAAGTGATCAATGGCCTGAGCTTCATGGGGGCAGGCCTGCAAGCAGGTACCTGTATATGTCAGCTATTTCCAAACTACTCCCTGTGATGAATGACTGCCTCCAGATAGTCTGTTAAAGGTCAAGCATTCAATCAGAACCTTGTTTTGTGGTTTTGTTTTTGATAACTCAGCGCAAGAATAATTTTAGATATTGTTAGTGGAATGGTGGTCGGTTAATCAGTAGACCTGTAGGCACCAGGCTGATAGGGGCTTGGAGCTCAAGGTTTTAGTCATAAGATTATTGATTAATTGTGTGTATGTGCAGTATTGCCTATATAGCTTTAGTAAAATAAAGAATATTGCTGGATGCCAGAGAGAGCTTCCAGTCTCCTTATTCATAATACAATTTCATCTTAGGCCTTATCTCTGCTGTGTCGCATCACGCGCCCCCTCATGCAACAGTAGGTCTTAGAATCTCAGAAGAAGTCAAAGAGTTTCATCCTGGAAATGATTTATTTTAAAGTAATAAATATCTCCCTGGATGTTCAGATCAAAATGTAGATAACTTAAGAAGTAATTTGTTTCAGTCCTGGCAATTCATCACAGGGAGTAGTCGCCTACAAAGCAGAACATTTGTCGGGAATAGATAAAAAAAATGACATGTTTAAAAATAAAGAAAAAAAGTTAACCTATCAGAGAAAGTTACTGAAAAGCAAAAATTGAAAGGACAATTTTGAAAAATCCGAATTTATATCACATGTCACATGTTTTTGCATCTGGGTTTATTTATATGAAATGATAAAATGAGATCAACCCAGTGCTATAGCTAATCTTCTGTCACTCATTCATTCATCAAGTATTTATTAAGTGCCTACTATCTGCTAGGCTCTATTGGTGAAAGAAGGATGAATATGATAATTTCAAATCCCACAGGTGTTTACAGTAAGGTTTTTTTTGTTTTTTTTTTTTGAGACAGCGTCTCAAGCTGTTGCCCTGGGTAGAGTACTGTTGTATCACAGCTCACAGCAACCTTACTCTTAGGCTTAAATTAAGCTTGGGCTTAAACAATTCTCTTGCCAGCTTCCCAAGTATCTGGGACTACGGCACCCACCACAATGCCTGGCTATTTTTTTGTTGGTGTTGTCATTGTTGGTCCAGGCTGGGTTTGAACCCACCAGCCTGGGTGTATGTGGCCGGTGCCCTAACCACTGAGCTACAGGCGCCACCTACAGTAAGGTTTATGGTAACTTGGATTGCTCAGATTGACTGTATTTTTGGAATGAATGAATGAATGAATGAATGAAAGTGAAGGTTGTCTCGGATGGGCATTCTTGGATACAAAGAAAAGTGAATTCCAATATATTTGAAAATCAATTTAAGTAATTAGACTAGTACTGGCTTAAGAAAACCATGAAGTAAAGTGTAATGAATACAGATCCCCACTGAAGATGTAGCCAAAGATTCAAGGGCAATTTTTGCATATAGAGAATAGAAGAGGACAGAGACAGAGATGCCAGACATTATTTGTCTGTCTCTTGCTGCTATTGCTTTTACTTAGCAGATATGAAACATATAGAAGAAAACAGTACTTGCACAAAGCCATGGTACATGCGCCACAAGATCATGTCTGAAAATAGTTTAAACAGAGATTAACTGGCAATTTAAAAAATGCATGTTATGTGAAGTAAATGAGTGTTACATTGTGACGTGCATTGCTGTGGTCTTTTTTTTTTCTTTTGAAAAGTAAATTTATTTTAATGTGAGGGTATAAACAAGCAGGTAAAATATTTGATTTTGTTAGATAGAAAACCTCTTATAGTTATGTCCCAGACACAAAAAGTGTGCAAACACCCCCACCCCATGCCCAGTCAGTGACAGCACCCTAAATCCCTCCCCATCTCTTGTTACTACTCCTCCTTCCAAGTTGAATGAAATGAGTTTTTCTCCTTTGGGGCATGCATTAGATCATCTATTGGCTTCATATTATTATTGAGTAGATTGGGTAATTGTTTTTCTATTCTTGTGATAATTTACTAAGAAGAATGTGTTTCACCTCCATTCAGGATATTACAAAAGATGCACAATCATCATCTTTTTATGGATAAATAGTATTCCATGGTGTGCTTGTACCAAAATTTGTTAATCCATTCCTGAGTTGATGGGCATTTGGGTTGTTTCCATATCTTGGCAATTGTAAATTGAGCTGTGATAAACAATCTATTGCAAATGTCCTTATGATAAAATGATTTTTTTTCCTTCTGGGTAGATGCCTAGCAGTCCTATTGTGGGGTCAAATGGGAGGTATAATTTGAAATCTTTGAGGATTCTTCATACTACTCTCCGAGGAGGCTGTATGAGTTTGCAGTTCCACCAACAATGTAAAATTGTTCCCCCCCTCCACATCCGCACCAGTACCTGTGGCTTTGGGATTTTGTGATGTGGGCTAATCTTACAAGGGTTAGGTGATATTGTAGAGTGGTTTTGATTTGTATTTTTCTGATGATTAGGGACAATGAGCACTTTTTCATGTTTGTCAGCCATTCATCTGTCTTCCTTAGAGAAGGTTTTACTCATGTCTCTTGTCCAGTAATAGATGGGATTGTTAGCTTTTTTTCTTGATTAATTTGTGTTCTCTGTAGATCCTAATTATTAAACCTTTGTCCAGTTCATACTATGCAAATATCTTTTCCCATTCTGAAGGCTGTCTGTTTGCTTTGGTTGTTGTCTCCTTAGCTATACAGAAGCTTTTCAGTTTAATTAACTCCCATTTGTTCATTTTTGTTGTTGCAATTGCCACAGAAGTTTTCTTCATAAAATCTTTCTCCAGGCTAATATCTTGAAGTGTTTTCCCCATACTTTCTTTCAGAATTTTTATTGTTTCATGCCTTAGATTTAAATTTTTATCCATCTTGAATCAATTTTTGTAAGTGGAGAAAGGTGGAGGGTCCAGTTTCAGTCTTTTTTTACATGTGGTTATCCAGTTCTTCCACCACCATTTATTGAATAGGGATTCTTTTCCCCAGTGTGTATTCTTACTTGGATCAGGTGGGCTGTAAGATGCTAGTTTCATCTCCTGGTTTTCTATTTGGTTCCAAACATATAGTCACTATATTTCTGCCAATACCATGCTGTTTTTATTACTATGGACTTGTAATATAGCCTAAAGTCTGGTAGGATGATACCCCTGGCTTTGTTTTTATTACTAAGAATTTCCTTGGTAATATAGGTTTTCTTCTGGTTCCGTACAATTATTTTTTCCAAATCTTGAAAGTATGATGATGGTATTTTAATGAGGATTGCATTGAATCTATAGATTGCTTTGGGAAGTATAGACATTTTAACAATGTTGATTCTTCCCAACCGTGAATTCCATTTGTTAACATCTTTTGCTATTTCTTTTCTTAGGGTTCATAATTTTCTTTGTAGAGGCCCTTCACCTCTTTTATTAGGTATATTTCTAGGTCTTTCTTTCTTTCTTTCTTTCTTTCTTTCTTTCTTTCTTTCTTTCTTTCTTTCTTTCTTTCTTTCTTTTTTTAAAGTTACTGTGAAGGGAATTGTGTCTTTGATTAGATTCTCAATTTGCCTGTTATTGGCATATAACAATGCTACTGATTTGTGGACATTGATTTTATATCCTGAGACTTTTTTTGTATTTCTTGGTCACTTCTAGAAGTCCTATGGTTGAGTCTCTGGGTTTCTCTCTTTATGTCTCTATGACACATTGCTGTATTTTTTTTTTTTTATCACTTCCAGGAGTCTTGTGGTTATCTTTGGGGTTCTCTATGTATAAGATCATATGGTCAGAAAAGAGTGAGAGTTTGACCTCCTCTGCCCCCTCTTGAATGACCTTTATTTTCTTCTCTTCCCTGCTCTCATTGGCTAGAACTTCCAGCAGTATGTTGAATAGTAGTGGTGACAGAGGACACCCTTGTCTGGTTCCAGTTCTAAGTGGAAAAGCTTTCAGTTTTATTCTGCTCAGCATAATATTAGCTTTGGGTTTTTCATTGGTGGTTTCAATCACTTTAAGAAATGTGCTGCCTCTGCCTATATTCTTTTTTTTTTTTTTTTTCAGTTTTTGGCTGGGGCTGGATTGAGCCTACCACCTCTGGCATATAGGGCTGGCACCTTACTCCTTTGAGCCACAGGCGCTGCCCCCTATATTCTTAAGTGTTCTTGTTAGAAAAGCATGCTGAATTTTATCGAATGCTTTTTCTGCATCTTTTGAGAAGATCATATGGTCTTTGTTTTTGCTTCTATTGATATGGTGAATTACATTTACGGATTTGTGTATAATAAACCAGCCTTTCATCCTTGGGATAAAACCTACTGGATTGTGATTTATAATTTTTTTTAATGTAGCTGTAGCCTATGGGCTAGGATTTTATTGAGAATTTTTCCATCTATGTTCATTAGTGAAATTGGTCTGAAGTTCTTTTAATTTGGGTCTTTTCTTGGTTTTGGTATCAGGGTGATGTTTGCTCCATAGAACAGGTTGGAGATGATTCCTTCCTTCTCAAAGTTTTGGAATAATTTCTGCGGTATGGGTATCAACCCTTCTTTGAAGTTTTGACAGAATCCTGGTGTGCTACCATCTGGACCTGGGCATTGTTTTGTTGGGAGACTTTTTTATTGTTTCTTCTATCTCAATGCTTGAAATTGGTCTGGTCAAGAGATCTATTTCTCTTGGTTAAGTCTAGGAAGAGGGTGTGGTTCTATTTTTTTTTTTTTTGAGACAGAGCTTCAAGCTGTCCCCCTGGGTAGAGTGCTATGGCATCACAGCTCACAGCAACCTCCAACTCCTGGGCTCAAGTGAGTCTCCTGCCTCAGCCTCCCAACTAGCTGGGACCACAGGCACCCGCCAC
>CAUYTI010158662.1:0-11006 GCA_963575145.1 Galago senegalensis | reverse complement strand
ATTACAGCATTACAGCTCACAGCAACCTCCAACTCCTGGACTCAAGCGAGTCTCTTGCCTCCACCTCCCAAGTAGCTGGGACCACAGGCACCCGCCACAACGCCCAGCTATTTTTTGGTTGCAGCCATCATTGTTGTTTGGTGGGTCCGGGCTGGGGATTCGAACCCGCCACCTTAGGTGTATGTGGCTGGCGCCTTAGCTGGTTGAGCTATAGGCGCCGAGCCAGGTTGTCAACTTTTGGTGGCTCATGAGCAGTATTTTTTCCTAATAAAATGGAACAGACTACAATGTATCACAAAGTATGTCATTTGTAGTAAGGGCAATTATTATTCCAGGAAAAATTGTTATTTTGGTTACATGTGTTTGTTCTGGGTCACAAAGTAAAATGTATCACTGTGTGAGTAGGGCACCAGCCACATACACCAAAGCTGGAGGGTTCCAGCCCAGCCCAGGTCTCCTAAACAAGAATGACAAATGCATCCAAAAAAGAGCCAGGTATTGTAGTGGGCACCTGTAGTCCCAGCTACTCGGGAGGCTGAGGCAAGAGAATCGCTTAAGCCCAAGAGTTTGAGGTTGCTGTGAGCTGTGACACCCTGCACTCCATGGAGGCTGATACAGTGAGACTCTAAGTCTCAAAAAAAAAAAAAAAGTATCACAGTGTGATATTGTCAAAAGAGTTTGAAACTCATTGTCCATAAAAACTATCACACACGTGTATAAGGAAACATGTAAAATAACTTCCATTTAAAGAAACTATAATAGAAAAAATTATAAACAACCTAAGTATCTAGTATCTACCAGTATATGAGATATTCAGATAAGAAACAGAACACCAAGAAATAAGGCGGGGCGCAGTGGCTCACACCTGTAATCCTAACACTCTGGAAGGCTGAGGTGGGTGGATTGTCTCAGTTCACAGGTTCAAGACCAGCCGGAGCAGGAGCGAGACACCTCCCTCCACCCTCCCACCCCCTCTCATCTCTAAAAATAGCCCGGTGTTGTGACAAGTCCTTATAGTCCCACCTACTTGGGAGGCTGAGGCAAGAGAATCATTTGAGCCCAAGAGTTTGAGAGTGCTGTGAGCTTACACCGTGGCACTCTTACCAAGGGCAACAAAGTGAAACTCCGTCTCAAAAAAAAAACCAAAAAAAAGTGGTTTAGCACCTGGAGTTCAAGCAGCTAAGGTGCTGGCCATGGCCATATACACTAGAGCTGGTGAGTTCGAATCCAGCCAGGGCCTGCCAAACAGCAATGACAACTACAACCAAAAAATGGTTGGGCATTGTGGCAGGTGCCTGTAGTCCCAGCTACTTGGGAGGCTGAGGCAAGAGAATTGTTTAAGCCCAGGAGTTGGAGGTTGCTGTGAGCTATGATGCCATGGCACTCTACCCAAGGCGACAGCTTGAGGCTCTGTCTCCAAAAAAAGAAAAAAAAAAATACCAAGTAACAGTTCAAATGAAAATATATAGCTGCATTATGAACACAGATGAATATTGGAAAAATAAATGATGAAACATGTTACAGAGTGATATCACTAATATAAAATTTGATACATACAAAGCAAGGCTAAATATTATCTAATGGCAAAAATAGAAAGAAATTTAAGGGAATGATAAAAACCAAATCCAGAATAATAGTTACCTCATGGGGAAGGAGGATGAGGAACACGATTAGTTACACTGGAAATTTAAACTGCGTCTGTAATTTTAATTTCTTAAAAAATATTTGAAGCAACATGTCAAAATAGTAATAACTGACAAAGCTGGGCAATAGGTATATTAATTCAAATATTCAACTATTTTTTACTTATTGGACAGTTTACCAAAACTGTCACGCATAAGGTACTAATCAAGTCTATAGATCATGTGAATTTTTCTCCACTTCTTTATTAATCTACCCTTTATCACTTTAAAGAAAAAAAAGAATATTCAATTTTGCTTAAAATAAAGTTCCTAAAGTTCATATTGGTGATAAATACCAAAAAGGTCAACTAACTTGAGATATTTTTGTTTTTATTCCCTGTAGACACTGTTTAGTTGTACTACTTTTTTTTTCTGAGACCGAGTCTCACTTTGTCACCCTGAATAGAGTGCCATGATGTCACAGCTCACAGCAACCTCAAACTCTTAGGCTCAAGTGATTTTCTTGCCTAAGCCTGAGTAGCTGGGACTACATGCGCACGCCACAACGCCCAGCTATTTTTTAGAGACGGGGTCTCACTCTTGCTCAGGTTGGTTTCAAATCCACAAGCTGAGGTAATCCACCCTCCTTGGCCTCCCAGAGTGCTAGAATCACAGGTGTGAACCACCACGCCCAGCCCCTAGTTGTACTACTTTTAAACCTTTTTCTTTCTTTCTTTTTTTTTTTTTTTTTGAGACAGAGTCTTAAGCTGTCACCCTGGGTAGAGTACTGTGGCACTGTAGCTTACAGCAACCTCCAACTCTTGGGTTCAAGCAATCCTCTTGCCTCAGTTTTTCTGTTTTCAGTATAGACAGAGTCTTCCTTTTTTTTGCTCAGGCTGGTCTCAAGCTAGAAAGCTCAAGCAATCCACCCACCTTGACCTCCCAGAGTCCTAGGATCATAGGTGTTAGCCACCGCACCTGGCTACTTTTAAACTTTCTTCCCTGGTTGTCTAGTATTTAGGATGGATGGATAAACAAACAAACTTTTTTCCCATGGAAATCAACACTGATCAGAAGCTGTCTGTGATGCAGAGAATCAGAAGTCTTTTTGAGGGGCAATGTGGTATACTCGTTTATCTTTTCTGGGCTACCTTTCAGATGCGATGAATGCTACAGATCACTTCTTAGAAAAATCCTTTGCCTAGTAAGCAGAGTCAGGATCCAAACCCAGGAATCCCAGCTCCAAAGTATGGGAGTTAACCACTGCACTCTGCTGCTTCTCTAAAATTCTTTACCATACATAGCCCTTATGCCCTGTGTGGTCTGACTCACACCTGCCTCCTGTATCATTTTCTCTCCTGGCTCACAAATCTCCAGCCATATTGGCTTCCTTCCCATCTCTCATCTGCAAATCCTTGTACTTGATATTTTCCAAGTCTAAAACTTACTTCCTTTTGCTGACACCTACCTGCCTGTCAGTCACAACTTGCCTCATCAGAGAAGAAGCCTTCCCAAACCACTAAGTCCAAAGCAGCAACCTGCTACCCTTCCCTTTCCATTATCCTACTTTGTTGTTTTTTTGAAAGTATTCAATGCTTCCTAAAATCATTGTACTTTACTATATGTACTCCTCTCCCACCAGTGAGTATAAGCTCTTCAGAAGCAAGTTTCTGTCCATCTTCATAATTTCTATGTATAGTAATATACATAGTAGTATACTTATAATTCCTCAAGAATTACTGAATGATCAAATGGTAAATCACTTCTACCAGCTGGACTTCAGTTTCTACATCTGCCACATGAAGGAGTTAGGTTAAAGTCCTTTCCTGATCTTAACACTATGACAAGGCAGTACAGTAATATACCAAAGCCTTGTCTCAAAAGCATCTTCCTTCATAGGAAAGAAGTTGACCTGTATTCATTATGTTAGGATGCCCTCTTCTGGGAAGTATAAGCATTTCATAAAATATAATTTACAATCATTTCATATGTTTTGCCGCTAAGTCTTATTTTTAAATTCACCACTCCAGAAATACACAGTGGACAATAACTAACAGTAATGAGTTTATTCACCATTACAGCTATCTTCTTCCCCATAAATACAGAATATATTCAAAAGCTAGTATTTTGGCCACTTCTGATAATTGATTTCTTGTCCAATTTTTCCCCAAACATCTTCTAAAAAACATCTTCCTTATCCAATAATACACCCATCCATGCATGCTTTACAAGTAGTCTTCTCACCATAGTACTAAATATAGGATGTAAATAGCAACAAGAATGATACAAAATATAGCAAACTTTAAGTCACTTAGTTGCCCTGAAAATCTCAAAACCTTAAACTGGATTAACACGATCCAGAATTGCTAGTGCCCTCAGGCACTAGACAGAAGCAAACAAAAGTCCTCTCTAAAGGAAGATAATATTATGCTAGACCTCAAACTCTTCCTAAAAATAACTTGCTAAACACACCACCCTGCATTCATTGAAATATAACTAGTACATAAAGAGAACAACCAACATGAATAAAAAATGGTACTAATGGGAGGTGCCTGTGGCTCAGTGAGTAGGGCGCTGGTCCCATATACCAAGGATGGCAGGTTCAAACCTGGCCCTGGCCAAACTGCAACAACAACAAAATAAAAAATAGCTGGGCATTGTGGTGGGCGCCTATAGTCCCAGCTACTGGAGAGGCTGAGGCAAGAGAATCGTGGCCCAGGAGTTGGAGGCTGCTGTGAGCTGTGTGCCACCACAGCACTCTCCTGAGGGCAAGAAAGTGAGACTCTGCCTCTCAAAAAAAAAAAAAAAGAAGAAGAAATGGTACTAACAACATTTAATAGAAACAGACCCACAAGAACGTTAGAGAGAATTAACAGACAGATTATAAAAACATGTTTGGAATATGTTATAGTGCAAATCTGGGAGGGAAGAAAACATGCTACAGATTCTAAAAAACTAGGGGTGGGGAGACCCACTAACCAAAACTTTATTAACAATTTCCAAAATGAGTAAAGCAATGAACATATCTTAAAAGTACCTTAGACACTGCTAAAGAGGAAAATTAGTAAGTTGAAAAATAGAAGAAACCAAATAAGATGAAGTATAAAGAGATAAAAAGATCAGAGGTTAAGAGATAAAGGATTTGGTGAAGAAGACTAATCTGTAATTATTTATTTAATTGAGACAGAGTCTCACTTTGTCACCTCAGTAGTGCTGTGACTATCACAGCTCCCAGCAACCAAAACTCTTGGGCTCAAGAGATTCTCTTGCCTCAGCCTCCCTAGTAGCTAGGGGTACAGGCGCCTACCACAACGCCAGCTATTTTTTTTTTTTTTTTTGTCTGTTTAGCTGGCCTGGGCCGGGTTTGAACCCACCAGCCCTGGAGCATGTGGCTAACACCCTAACCACTGAGCTACAAGCGCCCCTAATCAACTGCATTTAATTGGAGTCACAGATGAAAAGTGATAGAACAGAGCATAAGTGGAATATGCAGCAAAATCTAATGGCAGATTTGCCAGAATTGATGAAAGACATCAATCCAAAGATTTCAAGATATACAAAGAATCTTCAATGGATAAATGAAAAGAAACCAGAGCCAGCTATATCACAAAACTAAAGACAGAAAAAATGTTTTTTTTCTTTTTTTTTTGAGACAGAGTCTCACTTTGTCACCCTGAAGAGAGTGCCATGGCATCACAGCTCATAGCAACCTCAAACTCTTGGGCTTACATGATCCTCTTGTCTCTAGCTCCTGAGTAGCTGGGACTATTGACGCCTGCTGTAATACTCAGCTATCTTGAACTCCTGAGTTCAAGCAATCCACCCGCCTCAGCCTCTCAGAGTGCTAGGATTACAGTATGGGCCCCTGCGCCTGGTCTTAGAACAGCATCTTTAATACGACGACAGAAAATTACCACCAATCTAGAATTCCAGACACTATGAAAATGTCTTTCAAGGCTGAAGGTTAAACAGAAACACTAGCATACCTACCTTTTTTTTTTTTTTTTGCAGTTTTTGGCTGGAGCTGGGTTTAAACTCACCACCTCCAGCATATGGAGCTGGCGCCCTACTCCTTTGAGCCACAGGCACCACCCAGCATACCTATCCTAAAGAAAATACTAAGCCCTTTTTATCTAGAAGATTGGTTCCAGGACATCCCCCACTTAGGATACCAAAATCTCCAGATGTTTAAGTCCCTTATGTAAAATGGCATAATCTTTGCACATAAGCCATAAACATCTTCCTATATACTTTAAATTATCTCTGGATTACATTTTAATACCCAATACCTAATTAATACCTAATTGTATTAGGTATTAAAACGTAATCCCCAATACAATAATACTGTATTGGGGTTTTTAAAAATATTTTTTAAATTGTTACATTGTTATTTTTGTTGTTTTTTTCCCAAATATTTTTGATCCATGGTTGGTTGAATCTGCAGGTGTAGAACTTAGAGATACAGAAAATCAACTGTATACACAGAATGAATACAGAGAGCCACAAGAGCATAACAGTCAGAGTATGGGAATAAAAACCAAATGTTCTAAGAAATTTGCATTATCTCTATAACGGATAAAAGTAACAACAAGACTTTGATAAGTAAAGGTTACATGTTATAATTTCTAGGGATATCACTAAAAATAAAAATGTATCACTTCTAAACTAATAAAAAAATAAAAACTTTTCAATCATTCCAAAAGAATATACAAAGGGGCTCGGCAACTGTGGCTCAAGTGGCTAAGGCACCAGCCACATACACCTAAGGTGGCGGGTTTGAATCCAGCCCTGGTCTGCCAAACAACAATGATGGCTGCAACCAAAAAAAAATAGCCAGGCATTGTGGCGGGCGCCTGTGGTCCCAGCTACTTGGGAGGTAGAGGCAGGAGACTCGCAGCACTCTATCCAGGGGGAGAGCTTGAGGCTTTGTCTCAAAAAAAAAAAAAAAAAAAAAAAAAGAATATACAAAGGAAGAGAAAAATAAATGTAGAATAGGTGGGACAAAAAACAGCAGTAAAGATGGTAAACTTAACTCTAAATATAGTAGTTATTTCATTTAATATAAATGGAATAAATGCTTCAGTTTAAAGCCAAAAGACAATCAGGATGGATGAAAAAACAAAATGAAAAGCCGAATAGTGATTCGAGAACTCAAGTCTCAGTATAATGTAGGGTCAAGTAGTAAACGTAAGGCTTAAAAATACTGTGATAAATGTGAGTGTGTCTAAATATTAGGCTATTTTGGGTATGCACAGAACAAAGAGAAAAGGCTTTTGATTCAAAACAACATTACCTGCAGCAGCCAGATGAGCTGTGACCTCATCAGCAGCTGTGGAGTTGAGGATATCTGAATCATCATAAGAGGTGTCCTCGGGGGAAGACGGTGAGTCTTCATCAGCACTCAGCATACTGTGCTCGGTATAAGTGGCCACGTGGACCTGCTGTACTTGTTGGGCCACTGCATGGGCTTCTATGGTAGCCATGTGTTCAGTTTGTGCCACTCCGTGTTCCTCCATGAAGATCTACTGTCAGACAAAAAAGGAAAAGAACAGGATTCAGTGTCTAATATAACACTTAAACTAAGAGGTGTCTTCTTCAAGAGCAGAGAAACTATGACAAGCCTCCTCACACTACGTCATAGGAAATAGGAAGCACTACTCAATGGTGGAATATGTTCCTTATACGAATCCATTTTGATGGAAATTCACTGTGCTAATTTTATACCTCAGCTCATAAAATAAATACCTTTGATAATAAAGATGCCCAAATATAACAATGAAAACACACGTAAAATATCCCAGTGACTAGCATTTGACACTGTAGATATAAAAACGCTTAGCAAATATATGAAATACTTAATATTTTACTTGTACTTCAAAGACAAGTAAGAGTTAAACTTTCCTCCCCCAAAATACAATTATTCAAGTTGGTCTTCCTGCTTACAAAACTGTGCTTGTGTAAACCCCAAAATGATGCAGTAATTTATAAAGGACATTTAAAGTTTACTCTGCTATCGCACTTAATAATCTCCATTTCTCCTACCCTCAAACATTCATTATTCTTTTTTTAAAAAAGGTCAGAATATACATGCATACATATAGATTTAAAATAAAAATAGGTTCACATTACAAGTATGGTTTGCCTTTTTTTTTCCTTTGGAGACAAGGTCTGTCTCTTTCACCCAGGCTAAGGTGCAGTGGTATGATCATGGCTCACTATGATCTCCTGGATCAAGGGATCTTCTGGGCTCAAGGGATCCTCTTACCTCAGCTTCCTGAGTTGCTTGTACTACAGGCACACACCACCATGCCTGGCTGATTTATTTTTTTGTATTGAAGATCTGCTACATTACATGGTAGTTTTATTTTTAATTTTTTGTTTGTTTTTTGAGGTATGGTCTCACTCTATTGTCTGGACTAGAGTACAGCGGTGTCATCACAATTTACTGCAACTTCTAGGCTCAAGCAATCCTCCTACCTCAGGCTCCTAAGTAGCTGGGACTACAGGTATGGGCTACCACGGTTGGCTAAATTTTCTATTTTTTTTTTTTTTTAGAGACAGAGTCTCACTTTATCACCCTTGGTAGAGCGTCGTGGTGTCACAGCTTATAGCAACCTCCAACTCCTGGGCTTAGGCAATTCTCTTGCCTCAGCCTCCTGAGTAGCTGGGACTACTGGTGCCTGCCACAATACCCAGCTATTTTTTGTTGTAGTTTGGCTGGGGCCGGGTTTGAATCGGCCACCCTTGGTATATGGGGCCGGAGGCTTATCCACTGAGGCACAGGTGCCACCCCTATTTTTTGTAGAGATGGGCATCTGACTATGTTGCCCACACTGGTCTTGAACTCCTGGGCAAATAATCCTCCCACTTCTGTCTCCCGAAGTGAGTCTTGAACTCCTAGGCAAATGATCCTTCCACCTCTGTCTTGCAAAGCGCTAGGACTCCAGGTGTGAGCCACAATGCTCACCCATTTGCCTTTTTTGTATTATAATACACCTGAACATTCTGACACGTCAAAACATATGGATCTGGCTCAGGACCTGTAGCACAGTGGTTAAGGCACCGGCCACATGCACCGAGGCTGGCATGTTCAAACTAGGCCTGGGCCAGCTAACCAATAACAACTGCAACAAAGAAAAATGGCCAAGTGTTATGGTGGATACCTGTGGTTCCAGCTACTTGGGAGGCTGAGGCAAAAGAATCGCTTAAGCCCAAAAGGTTGAGGTTGCTGTGAGCTATGACGCCATGGCACTCTAACGAGGGCAACATAATGAGACTCTGTCTCAAAAAACAAATAAAAACCCCAAAACAACATATGGATCTATTGCATGCTTTCTAAATAGCTGCATAATGTTCATTTTATGAATGTGTCATAATTTATATAGCCAATCACCTGCTGAAGAAGCAAAGCTGCTTCCAAATTATTGCTACTATAAACATCAATGTAGTATACCTCCTTATATATAAGATTTTGCATATTAGTTCCTCAAAAAATTAAGAATAGGCCAGGCATGGTGGCTCATGCCTATAATCCTGACATTCTGGGAGGCTAAGTCAGGAGGATCACTTTAAGGCTGGGAAGTTCAAGAGCAGCTTAAGCAGAAGGCCGAGGCAGGTAGATCACTTGAGCTCAGGAGTTCAAGACCAGCCTGAGTCAGCGCAAGAGAGCAAAACCCCATCTCTAAAAATAGCCAGCTGTTATGGTGGGCGCCTGTAGTCCCAGCTACTTGGGAGGGTAAGGCAAGAGAATCACTTAAGCCCACGAGTTAGAGGTTGCTATGAGCTGTGCCACCATGGCACTCTACTGAGGGCAACAAAGTGAAACTGTCTCAAAAAGAAAAAAAAAAAAAAGAGCAGCTTGAGCAACATAGTAAGACCTGCTCTCCATCTCTACAAAAAATTTAACCAACCATGGTGTCCCATGCCTATAGTCTCAGCTACTTAGGAGCCTGAGGCAGGAGACCAATTAAGCCTCATAGGCTATGACACTGCTGTGCTCTAGCCCAGACAATGGAGACCCTACCTCAAAAAGCAAACAAACAAAAATTAAAAGTAAAACTTCCATGTGATGTAACAATTCTACTTCTGGATATATACCCAGAAGAAACTGAAAGCAGATTCCTAATAAAAAATTTGTATACATCCAGGCACAGTGGCTCACGCCTGTAATTCCAGCACTGTGGGAGGCTGAGGAGGGAGAATTGCTTGAGCTTAGGAGTTCGAGACTCGCCTGAGCGAGAGTGAAACCACAACTCATGAAAAAAATGGAAAAATCCAGCTAGGCGCCGTGGCAAGCGCCTATAATCCCAGCGGCTTCCAGAGGCTGAGGCAGCAGGATGCCCACAGCCCGAATCTGAGGTTGTAGTGAGCTATGACGCCACTGAACTCTGCTCAGGGGCATCGGGTGGGACTCTTGTCTCAACAACAACAACAACAACAAAAAGAAATTTGTATACTATATTCACAACAGCCAAAGGTAGATGCAACCTGAGTGTCCATTGATGGATGAATAGGTAAACAAAACATGGTACATACATACCACATATAATTCAGCCTTAAAAAGGAAGAAAATGCAAATTAGGAATAGAGGGGAACTTCCTCAACTTGATAAGGAAGATCTACAAAAAACCTACAGGTAACATTAGACCTAATTATGAGAAACTAGAAGCCTTCCCATTAAGATCAGAAATATGTGGTAAGGCAAAGAAAGCACTTCTTACCACTTCTAGTCAATATTGTACCGAAAGTCCTAGCTAATGCAGTAA
This sequence comes from Galago senegalensis, assembly GCA_963575145.1. Taxonomy (NCBI): domain Eukaryota; kingdom Metazoa; phylum Chordata; class Mammalia; order Primates; family Galagidae; genus Galago; species Galago senegalensis. The sequence goes on along the minus strand of CAUYTI010158662.1, from coordinate 619 downwards.
GATAAAAATGAAATAAAGTAAAAGGTACCCAGATTAGGAAGAAGAAATAAAACTCTTTGTTCATAGATGCCATGATAATCTACGTAGAAAATCCAAAAAAATTAACAAAAAACACTTAGAATGGATAAACAATTGGACAATGCCTGTGGCTCAAGGAGTAGGGCACCAGCCCCATATATGGGAGGTGGTGGGTTTAAACCTGGCCCCAGCCAAAAAAAAAAAAAGAATTGATAAACAATTATAACAAAGTTGCAAAAGCAAGGCTAATGTATAAAAGTCAACTGCTTTCCTATATGCCAGAAATGAACAAATGGAATTTGAAATTAAAAGCATAATGCTGGCTCAGCGTCTGTGACTCAAGTGGCTAAGGCGCCAGCCACATACACCTAAAGTGGCAGGTTCGAATCCAGCCCGGGCCCACCAAAACAACAATGATGGCTGCAACCAAAAAAAAAAAAAATAGCCGGGCGTTGTGGCGGGCACCTGTGGTCCCAGCTACTTGGGAGGTGGAGGCAGGAGACTTGCTTGAGCCCAGGAGTTGGAGGTTGCTGTGAGCTCTGATGCTATAGCACTCTACCCGGGCGGGATAGCTTGAGGCTCTGTCTCAAAAAAACAAACA
>CAUYTI010158661.1:0-15581 GCA_963575145.1 Galago senegalensis | reverse complement strand
TCCCATAATTAAAAGCCAAAATGCTCAACAACTAAAATTAGGACCAACCTTGAAATAGTAGATGAAGCTAAACTACCTGCCACTGAGGAAAGATTCCAGTGGGATTCCTGTGGGTTCACTCTCAATAGTAGTGGAGAATTCGAATGGTTCTAATTTAAAACTAATCCATACATTGGGAGAAATCTTGGCTTCTGTGGCCAAGAAGACCTCCTGGGAGTTTAGACAGATAGAAGCCACCCCCTCAAAAGGTGGATGATGACATAACATGTTCAATAAAAGCACTTAATAGAACATCAAAAAAAAAAAAAAGATTTGTCCGTGTCTTTTCATTGCTTGATAGCTTATTTCTTTTTAGCACCGAATAGTATTCCGTCGTTGGGTGTACCACAGTTTATCCATTCACCTACTGAGAGATGTCTTAGTTGCTTCCAATTTTTGGCAATTATGAGTAAAACTGTTGAAACATCTATGTACAGTTTTTGTATGGCTTAAGTTTTCAACACCTTTGGGTGGATACCATGGAATGAAATTGCTAGATCATGTGAGTAAGAGTATGTTTCGTTTTAAGAAACTGTCTACAAAAGTGGCTATACCAGTTTTGCATTCCTGCCATCAGTGGACAAGAGTCCTATTGCTCCATATCTTGCCAGCATTTAGTATTGTCACTGTTCTGGATTTTGGCTATTCTGTTAGGTGTATAGTGGTGTCTTGTTGTTTTAATTTGCATTTCCTTGGTGATGTAATGTACAACATCTTATATGCTTATTTGCCACCTCTATATCTCTGGTGAGATGTCTGTTCAGATTTTTGGCCAATTTTTAAAGCAGGTTGTTTGTTTTCTTCTTTTTGAGCTTTAAGAGTTCATTATGTATTTTGGGTAACAGCCCTTTAGTAGATACATCTTTCGCAAATATTTTCTATGTCTTGTCTTTTTGTTCTCTTGGCAGTTTCTTTCACAGAGCAGAAATTTTTAATTTTAATGAAATACACCGTATCAGTTTTTTTCTTTTGTGCATTGTGCCTTTGGTGTTATATCTAAAAAGTCACTGCCAAACCCATTATCATCTAGATTTTCTCTTAAGTTATATTGGGTTCTTAGAGTTTTGTAATTTTATGTTTTGTGTTTAGGTCTTGGATCTATTTGTGGATGTCCAGTTTGGAATTTTTAATTTAATTTTAATTTTATTTTATTTTCACTTAAATTTAAATAGCTGTATGTGGATAGTGGCTACCACATTGGATAATGTTCTGGGTTTTACCTGGATTTGTACTCAGCTCTTAGTCATCTATAGCTTTTTTTAGGTTCTTCTTACTTGCTGCTCTAATCTTCTCTTTTAAACTTTGAATACTTAATGCTCTAACAACTCTTTCCTTACTAGGAAAAGAATGCTTTCCATTTCTACCAGCAAACACTAAATTTAGTCTGCTTTTCTTTACTCTCATCCCCTGTTCGGTGTCTGCTTTATAGCTTACCAAAACAACTTTCTGTAGAGAATAGTTATCTGTTGTTGTAGTTTCCCTGGAATGGAGTTTTCAGTTAAGGATATATTTTGTGACCTGTTTCTGCTAATGTCAGAGTCCGTTTGAAGAAGGCAAATCATTTTAAGAATCTCAATATTTGTAATTTAGCTGTTCATGGCAAGGTAAATTTTAAGCTAACTTATGATGATTCTTTTATAAGGAGTGACAGATATTCCAGAGCAAAATAGACATTTCCCTCTAACTTAAATAACCTATTAGATTTGAGTGATGGTAGATGAGCTGTCTTTGGATCTAGAAACTAAGGTTATGTTTGTAGGATACTAGACATATTCATTTAAATGCCTTCAGAACTATTAATATGCTTATATCAGAAAAAATAGTTCTGATTTGTTACCATGTCTGTGTTAAATGTTTGTGCTACTCCTACAGAGAATTGAGTTAATTGGTGGCCTCATCTACACTCTCTGGTATAGTTACTACGTATGCAGTTTGGGCTAACTTTGTAATCAGGATCTTAGCTTTGAGATCACAACTGCTTGGAGAGCTACTCAGATTCAGATAGAACAAATGGAATGATAGCAAGGCAGATGGGGTCTCTGACCAATATTCTTGACGTATAATTTTAAAGTAGTCCCTGTTAATAGTGAAAGGAGGTATGGTCCAGGGCCTTCCATTCCTTAGGGCCCACTAAGCAACTATTTTTGAAAAGGTGAAGGCAAAAGTAAAAAGGGCTCTGTCTCACCCCTGTCTCTCCCCGATTTAAACTTTTCTTTTTAAGTTTGGAAACTGTAGACCTAAGATTAGGAACCAACCCAGGTCATCAAGCAAGTGAAACAATTTGCAAGATTTCTTTCCTATATGGGGCTGGATCAGGGAAATCAGTATTAAAGGTCAGTCTGATAAACTGGGAATAAAATCATTGGGAATATACACAGGCGCCAAGAAGATGTATATAAATTTTAAGAAAGGAAAAAAACTGTAATAAAATTTTAATACTCGGTATATACCAATAACATTTGTTGTTATCTTATATTTTGTATCCCTTATAATTGTAGAAGTCAGATTTTTTTTTTTTTTTTTTTTTTTTTTTTTGAGACAGAGTTCTACCTTATGCCCTGAGCAGAGTGCAATGGCTTCATAGCTCACTACAGCCTCAGACTCAGGCTGTGGGCATCCTGCTGCCTTAGCCTTCAAAGCCGCTGGGATTATAGGCACTTGCTACGGTGCCCGGCTGGGTTTTTCAGTTTTTTTCATGAGTCAGGGTTTTATTCTTGCTCAGATAAGCCTCGAACTCCTGCGCTCAAGCAATCCTCCTGCCTCAGCCTCCTGCAGTGCTTAGTATTACAATTCTTATTATTTATTTATTTATTTATTATTTTATTTTTAGAGAGACAGAATCTCACTTTATTGTGCTTGGTAGAATGCTTTGGTATCACAGCTCACAGCAACCTCCAACTCCTGGGCTTAGGCGATTCTCTTGCTTCAGCCTCCCTGATAACTGGTTCTACAGGCACCCACCACAATACCTGGCTATTTTGTTGCAGTTTGTCTGGGGCTGGGTTCAAACCAGCCACCCTCAGTATATATGGGGCCAGTGCTCTACCCACTGAGCTGCAGGTGCCACCCAGTAAATGTTTCAAGGTGCAGGAAGATCTAAGAAATAGCCATAGAACCCTGTTTTAATTAGCCTAATAGGTAGTTGTGAATAGCATAACCTTGCCCTGTACTCTGTTTTTGAGCTGACTTTTGTTCATTCCTCTTCTAGAAATTATTACAATGTTGATTATTTGTCCTTGGTTTATAGTGAGATGAAATGTTCTGTAAAGGTCTTTTCTGGTTTTAGGTAGTCTAGAAAACTGAGAAAACAGACCGTAATGTGGGGTTTGGAAGGTGGCGTAAGAGGTGCACATGATGTCACATATATAATAATTAAGGTATTCTGATATTCTCAAGAAGTACACGAATATCAAACTGCCAAATGAAGAGTGATTTAATTTTTCATAGAATGCACATCTATTAATCATGGACCATACATATGGCATAAATACCATCTGAACCTTTAGGTGTATATTTTTAGGAATGTTTTTATAGTCCAGTGCAAATTAAAATGACAGACATGTAGCCAGCAATTAAACTAGCAGCATATAGCAAAGCAGTTCTCAATCAGTTTTAGTTATCAATAAAGGTAAGGCAAACTAATTGTGCCTTATTCCTTTTTCTTACTTAGGGCTTTTACTCTCAATCTGACATCACTTTATTTCAAATGCATTGTAAGACAGGAAGAACATTGAGATAGTATCAAAACCCACTTCCTTTTATGTACAAAAATAAAGAGCTCCGACAGCAAAACTGATACTTCTAGTTGAAAATCGATAGAAACTCTCTTGATATATGTATATTTCAACCAAATAGGAACAGAGATAGAACTTTGAAATTTAGTCCAGCATTACATATTAAAACTAGTTTATTGATTTCTATGTAAAGTGGAAGAACTTAAAGTTTGCAGTTTTGGTTCCTACTTTTCAGACAGGAAACAATGCTCAGAGAAGAGTTTTATGGAATTCCAAGCCAAGGTAAGGTGGAGTAACTCCAGAAAAATGATTACTGAAATCAATTATTGAAATAGTTATTTCTCTTGTTTTTTTAAAATGATCTTAGTTAAGTAAAGTGTCTGCTTTTTCCCCAAAGTAAAGTATCACAATTGTATCATAAGCAACTACAGAATTGTTATTTTTATCTTCTGATAGAGAAAAATTTGGCTAGATTTTGGTCTGCTTTTAAAGTGGTTTGTGAAAAAAATTAATAATATACCTTTTCTCTGTGAGGAATCACTGTTTCCAGGAGCATAAACTGCTATTAATTTTACTGCTTATTCATAACTACTTTTAATCAGGAATTTATGTAGTGTCTGGAGTTACTTAAAATACCATAGACCTATCTATACTTTGACATCATTTATATATGTATGTTAAGTTACTGAATGTGAGTGATTATGTCTCCTTTCAAAAGTATATAGGGGGCAAAACTCCTTGGGACAAAGTTAACTTCGGTGAAAAGAGACCTATGGGAGATGTTCTCTTTTACTCTGGGGTTCTTGGTGGTGACAGAGTTGGAGGATTTAGCTCTGTCTTGTATTAGAATAAATACTCTTCTATTAGGACTTGGGGAAGTCCTTTCCCACTTTGGTTAGGGGGCTCTGCATATAATCAGGAACCCCATGTGCACAGTTTAGAGTAGACTGTACTTGATGTGAGAGAAGGGACTTAGAACTGAAAAGGGTCTGTTACCTCTAAAGAAAGAATATTGTTAGAATAAAACCTCCCTCAAGTGAATCATACTGTTTTTAAAGACTAAATCATTTTGGAAACTTTGGTCCTTCAACTATCAATTCTTTGACTATATATAGCTTGTAAGTTTCAATTTTGTTATTGCAGTTCTAATTTTTCTGATAGTCTCCCCAGTACTTCAAAAGGGCCCATTGAATATCTTCAGGAGAAAATAAAAATTTAAGCCAGAGATTATTTACTAATTAAAGCTTTTAGCGCAAATGCATCTAATATTAATAGTTCCTATTTTTTTTGACCTTATTCAATATTATAATCAGCTGTTGAAATGGAAAATTCTCAGTGCTCTATAAAAAGTAGTATCTTCTGAACTTATACTGAGTGGTAAATATCCAGCTATCTGACACACTTAAGTAAACTATGTAAAAATGATAAGCCTCAAGCTCTAAAATTTGTTTTAAATTTGATTACTGAGTTTTTTTGTGTGTGTGTGTAATGTTTTTTGGTATTTCAAATCAAATAATAGTAATTGCTGATCTTTTGATCAGAAATTTGTTAATTTTTTGCTGTGCCTATATGTTTCTATGGAATCAGGCATTTTTGTTTCTAATTAGATTTTTTTAAAAAAGTGTTTTTCAATAAGAGTTCTTTCACACTGTTGAGCAGTCCATGTTGGAGGACCAGTCAATCATGTTATAATCTTGGGAGTATTACGTAAACCACTAGTTTATTTATAACAACCATAGTAATATCTTTGTTTAATGTACTTGTCACCCTCAGTTAATATTATTTTCCAGGTATTTGGGAGTTGAATAAGGTGTGGGCCATCATATCTAGAGGTTTAAAAAAAGCAGAAATTAGCACATGACTTAATAAATCATGTGTTTATCATATTATTACAGCATTTAGAGAAGGGATACTAATTTAACTTTACCTGGGTTACTAATCATTTTATGAATGATAAAAAATTCTAAGGCACTGTCCTTTCCTTGGGAGTTTAATCATTAGGGAGGAAGAGTTTATCATGAAAAGGAAACATTCATAAAAGCAAGAAGGTGGGACCATGCACAGTGACTTCAGGAAGCCATAGGAAGATAAGTATGGCTGGGATTTGTTGAGGGAAAGAAATTTTGTTTAGACTTATCTTCAGTGGTAGTGTCATTATGTGTAGATTATTGGAGTGCACAAAGTAATTTCTTAGGAAAATCAAGGTATGGATCAGAGAAGAAAAAGAATGGTAGCAACATTTGTGACTTTTCCAGATTTTCATAACCAGGTACTATAGCCACTTCTTTTGTTTTTCTACTCACTAGTGTTTAGGTTAGCTCAGTTTATTTATTTATTTATTTATTTTTTTGAGACGGAGCCTCAAGCTATCCCCCTGGGTAGAGTGCTGTGGCATTATAGCTCATAGCAACCTCCAACTCCTGGGCTCAAGTGAGTCTCCTGCCTCTGCCTCCCAAGTAGCTGGGACTACAGGCGCCCACCACAACGCCTGGCTATGTTTTGGTTGCAGCCATCGTTGTTTGGCGGGTCCGGGCTGGGGATTTGAACCCACCACCTTAGGTGTACGTGGCTGGCGCCTTAGCTGGTTGAGCTATAGGCGCCGAGCCAGCTCAGTTTATTTTTATACCACTGATAAATAAATTAAAAGAATTTGTTTCCATTTTATTTTTGAAAATCATTTATCGTGGGTAGCTTATTTTCTTGGAGGATTGGACACTAATTGGTGACATTGATTAGTTTCCTTTGACATAAAGTGATAATAGAGAAATGTGAGGGATAATTTTTCTGTAAGTGCTGCTTTGTAAGAAAAGATTATAAATAAAGCCTTGATATGGTTAAAATGCAGCCTTAATGTTTATTTTTCAAACAAAGTCTTATTTTTGATATCTTTATCAAAAGAAAGCCTTGCTGTGAGACCCTTCCTACACACCCCCGATCTCTGTCACCACTTCCTCAATTAGGTGATATATTCTCAAATTATTCATCATAAAAGGCCAGTTTTCCCCTTCAAACCATTTACTTTCATAAGTACAATAAGAATGGCCCAGCAATGTAAAATTTCTATGAAAGTATCTAAATGTTTATTCTCACTTTTGAACTTATTGGTGATTTTTCAGTCTTATTAAAAGGGAATACCAAATTCCATTTTATTTATTTATTTTTTTTTTTGAGACAGAGCCTCAAGCTATCCCCCTGGGTAGAGTGCCATGGCATCATAGCTCACAGCAACCTCCAACTCCTAGGCTCAAGCAAGTCTCCTGCCTCAGCCTCCCAAGTAGCTGGGACTACAAGCACCCTCCACAACGCCTGGCCATTTTTTTTTTGGTTGCAGCCATCATTGTTGTTTGGCGGGCCCGGGCTGGGGATTCAAACCTGCCACCATAGGTGTATGTGGCTGGCGCCTTAGCTACTTGAGCCACAGGCGCCGAGCCCCAAATTCCATTTTAAAGAAGGAAAAATATGAAATAATCTTGTCCATTTTTTGAATTGAGAATAGAAAATAATTCCACTTCCATAAATAAATAACCATGATGATCCTTTACCAGCACTACGAAGATGTCATTCCATCTCTTTCCTCAAAAGTAACTACTGTCCTGATGTCTGTCAATATAGGCTCATTTTTCCTATTTTAATTTTTTTATTATAAATAAATTGATTATTCCTTATTTGAAATGCATGGGACCAGAAGTGTGTTGGATTTTGGATTTTTTAGAATATTGGAATATTTGTATTATATGAATTGAGCATACCAAATTTAGAAAATCCAAAATCTGAGGTGCTCTAAAAAGCATTTCCATTGAACTTAATGTTGGCCCTTAAACATTTTCGAACTTTGGAGTATTTCAGATTTGGGCTGCTGAACCTGTATTCATTAAAATTAGCACATATCATAAGTATAGAGCTTATTGACTTAATCACAAATGGAACAGCATCATGAGCCAGCACCCAGATCAAGGAGCAAAATATTGACCTAGTAGGCCTCCCTGTGCTAGTTTCTGATTGTATCCATTATGCCAAAATAACCATTCTAACAACTTCTAGTAGCTTAGACAAGACTTGTCCAAAGAATGGTGTCCAAAGACACATTTTAAACTTATATAAAATAAGTCATACTAATGTATTTTTTCTCAACCATTATCTGTAAGATTCATTTATATTCTTTTCTGTAGAAGCATATCAAATTCTTAAAGCTGTATAGTTTTCCATTGTATAAGTATCTACCAGTACTCAAATTTATTTATCTTTTCTACTACTGATGAATTTAGATTATTTGGGTGGCGCCTGTGGCTTGGTGGCTAGGGCACCGGCCCCATATACTGAGGGTGGTGGGTTCAAACCCAGGCCCGGCCAAACTGCAACAAAAAAAATAGCCAGGTGTTGTGGTAGGCGCCTGTAGTCCCAGCTACTTGGGAGGCTGAGGCAAGAGAATCACCTAAGCCCAGGAGTTGGAGGTTGCTGTAAACTGTGTGATGCCACGGCACTCTACCAAGGGTGATAAAGTGAGCCTCTGTCTGTTACCCCCCCCCCAAAAAAAACCCCAAAACATTTAGATTATTTCTATTTTTTTATCTGTTACAATTCTATTGTTCATTTTTTGTTTTCTTAATATGGTGTCTTGCTGTTGTCCTGGCTAGAGTGCAGTGGTATGATTATAGCTCAATACAGTTTCAAACTCCTAGGCTCAGGTGATCATCCTGCCTCAGCCTCTGAAGTAGCTGGGACTATAAGCATGTGCTACCACGCCCAGCTAATTTTTTTTCTATTTTTTGTAGAGAGAAGATTTTACTCTTGCTCAGTCTGGTCTTGAACCCTTGTTCTCAAGCATTTGTCCCACCTTGGGTTCCCAAAGGGCTAGGGTAACATGCATGAGCCATCGATCTACTTGTACTTTTTTTCAAATTTCCTTTTATTTATTTTTTATTTTATTTTATTTCCTTTTTGTTGCTATCAGTATATACTCCATAGTTGAATTAAATATACTATGTATGGACAATCAGTCTTTCAAGTAGTTGTATCAGTTTACACTCTAACCAGCAACGTATGAGAGTTCCAGTTATTTCATATGATCAGCATTGGTGGTTATTGTCAGTCTTTCTTTGAAATTATTTTTGGGACAGAGTCTCACTCTGTGCCCTGGCTGAAGTTCTGTGGTATCATCATAGCTCACAGCAAGCTTAGTCTCTTGGGCTTAAGAGTTCCTTTTGCCTTAGCCTGCCATGTAGCTGTAACTATAGGCACCTGCCATGATGCCTGGCTAGTTTTTCTTCTCAGAAAAACTTGCTCTTGCTCAGGTTGGCCTCGAATTCCTGAGCCCAGGCAGTCCAACTGCCTTGGCTGCCCAGAGTGCTAGGATTATAGGCATGAGCCACCAGGCCCAGCCTTACTATTGGGCTTTAATTATAGGCTTCACTGAGTGAGTAATTGTAATCCATGTAGTTGTAAGTTGCCTTTCCATGAAGGCTAATGGAATTTGATTCCTTTTCATTATTAATCATTTGGATATCATCTTTGGTGCAAATGTCTGTTCGAAACTTTGTTCATTTTTTTCCATGAATTATCTTTTTCTTTGTAACTTGCAAGAGTTGTTCATGTATTTCTTTGTTGAATATGTTTATTGCAAACAACTTCTTTTTTTTTTTTTTTTTGAGACATAGCCTCAAGCTGTCCCCCTGGGTAGAGTGCTGTGGCATAGCTCACAGCAACCTCCAACTCCTGGGCTCAAGCGAGTCTCCTGCCTATGCCTCCCGAGTTGCTGGGACCACAGGTGCCCGCCACACCGCCTGGCTATTTTTTTCCGGTTGCAGCCATCATTGTTGTTTGGCGGGCCTGGGCTGGATTCGAACCCACCATCTTAGGTGTATGTGGCTGGCGCCTTAGCCACTTGAGCCACGGGCGCCAAGCTGCAAACAACTTCTTTAAAGGCATCTTTCAATGAATACAATTTTTTAGCATTCTGTATTTCTTTTCTTGGGAAAATAGCCTATTACACTGACATGGAGATAGCTTCCTCTGTGTGTGTGCATATGTATGTGTACATTTTAATAAAAACCTTTATTTTGTTTTTTACAGTTAGAGCTACAGACCATCTGGAATTTTTCTGTATTGTGTGAGATAAGGATCATTATTTTGTTTCCCCCATGTGGATATCTAAATTATCTAGAAACATTACTTTTGAAAAGACTACCCTTTTCTTTACTTCAATTGCGTTGTCCTAGTGTCATGACTCATTTGACCATGCATTTGTGAGTTGGTTTCTGGACTTTGTTTTGTTCCATTGACATGTTTCCTTCGAATAATACCACCATCTTTTAATTACTGTAGCTTTGTAATTAATCTTGATATCTGTCTGCCTCATCTCCATGTAAATCTTAGAAGCATCTTATCAGTTTCCACATGTTCCCTCTCATCAACCTGTTAGGATTTTGGTTAGGATTTCATTGAATCTATAGATCAATTTGAGTTCTGTTGATATATTTATATTACTGAGTCTTTCAGTCATTACTCCATTTTTTTGGAGACAGATTTTTATTCTGTTGCCCAGACTAGAGTGCTATGGCGTTAACCTAGCTCACAGCAACTTCAAACTCCTGGATTCAAGCAATCCTCCTGCCTTAGCCTCCCCAGTACCTAGGACTACAGGTGCCTATCACAACACCACGCTCTGTATTTAGTATAGATGGGATCTTGCTCTTGGATCGTGCTCTTGCACAGGCTGATCTTGAACTCCTAATCTCAATTGATCCTCTTGCCTCCCTCTCCAGAGTGTTAGGATTATAGGCATGAGCTACCTCACCTGGTCTTATTACTCCATTTTTTACAGTTTAATTTCTTTTATTAATGCCATGGATTTTTCTGTGTCGAGGTCTTCTACACTTTTTATTAAAACTGTTCCTTGACATTTTTTATTGTGCATGGCTTTAGAATTTTTTGATGAGTGTTTGTTGATACATAGAAATATAGTTAATTTTCATTAATTGACAGTGTCTGTGAAAGGTTTAAAATTTTATCTTATTTGTAAACTAACAAGTTAGCATCTTATGGGTTCACAAATATTGACAAAAGAGACAAGACTTCTGGGTCAGAGAAAAATGACCACATTATGTACAACATAGCAAGCAATTTCATGAATGTCAGCATGCCTGTGTCAGTTCCCCTATATTACCAAGTGTCACAGCAGTGGTGAGATACAGGACCAGGCACGTGCTACTTATGCAGTGGGTTTGCATCTCAGACACGAAACATTGAACTTGAGGGAGTCACTGGTTTTATGGTAAGCAGAAGCAAACATACTTTCCTTGGGAGGAGAGATTGCCTCATCTCAAGGTTACTTAATGCAAACATTACCTTGAGAGATGACCTAGATAAAGACTATTCCAAGGCTTACATTCTTGGCATACCCAGCAACATTCAGGACCCCTGGTGGATTGCCTCCCTAGTATTGACATTGCAACAACATTGCTGAATTAATTTTAAAAATCTGATACTTTATATCTGATTTTAATCTTAGGATTGCCTATACAAACATGGTTTATGAATAACACAATTTTTTCAACTCTCCCCTCCTCTTCTTTTTGCTAAATTCTATTGGCTGGGGCTTCCAGTTAAGAGTGAAATGGAAATGGTTGTATCAGTTATCCTTTTCATTGTCTGCCTTTAAGATAAAGCTTTTAATATTATGTCACTTAAAAATGGTATTAACTGTAGTAGGTTGTTTGTAGACACTGTAGTAGAGCGGTGGGAAACTTGCAGCCTTAAGGGCACATGTGGCCTTCTAGGTATGTAAGTGTAGCCTTTTGACTGAATCCTTATTTTACAGAACAAATCTTTTCACAGTGATTAATACATTTTTGTTCTATACACACACACACACACACACACACACTTATATATATATTGGGGGGGGTGGGGAGACAGAGCCTCGAGCTTTCCCCCTGGATAGAGTGCTGTGGCATCACAGCTCACAGCAACCTCCAGCTCCTGGGCTCAAGCGAGTCTCCTGCCACAGCCTCCCAAGTAGCTGGGCACTTGCCACAACGCCTGGCTGTTTTTGGTTGCAACCTCCAACTCCTGGGCTCAAGCGAGTCTCCTGCCTCAGCCTCCCAAGTAGCTGGGCGCCTGCCACAATGCCTGGCTGTTTTTGGTTGCAGCCATCGTTGTTTGGTGGGCCAGGCTGGATTTGAACCCACCACCTTAGGTATATGTGGCTGATGCCTTAGCCACTTGAGCCACAGGCACCAAGCCTATATTTTTTATTTTATTTTTATTTATTTATTTTTCTTTAAGACAGTCTCACTGTGTTACCCTAAGGTTGAGTGCTGAGCAACCTCAGACTCCTGGGCTCAAGTGATCCTCATGCCTCAACCTTCCAAGTAGCTGGGACTACAAGTGCTAGCCACAATGCCCAGCTATTTTTAGTGGAGACTGTATCTCTTGCTCAGGCAATCCACCCACCCTGGCCTCCCAGAGTGCTAAATAACAGGCATGAGCAAGTCACTGTACCAGGACTTTATTTTATTTTTTAAATGAATGCATGTAAAATAACAAAAGATAAATAAGTTTCAACAAAATAATCCTCTCAGATTGACAGCACGATTAGAACATTGGTAAGCCAAAAGAACATTGGTAAGCTAAATTGATGGCTGCTGTGGTCATGGTGTAGTTCTGGCTTCTGCCTGACTACTACCACTACCACATGAGGCTAGTTGATTAGAGTTTATGGGGATTGAGTACATCAATCTGTTATCAGCCTTTTGACAGTGGTGTACTATATTTCTGTTTGAAGTAGAATTTGTGACTAGTTGCATAGCCCAACAGTATTTTTTAACTTCACCTGCTTAATAGCCCATCATGTCAAAAGAAAACCAAAAGACCACTGAAGGAAGAAAACATATGTGTTAATGAGAATTGGGAATTGCAGTTATTATCTTGTTTCTGCTAAACATAAGATGATTTGCTTGTTTTGTGATACTGCAGTATCAGCATTGAAGAAATTCAATCTTCATCAGCATTATACACTCCTAAGGACCATAGATATTTTAAATTAGAGGAAGAGGTGTAAAAGGTTGATTGCAGAATTTAAAAGATGAAAAGCAAAGACAATTGTTTTAAGCATCAATAAGACCTGGAAATAATGCCATTGAAGAAACTTATAAAGTAGCCGATATACTCAGGAAGAAAGGGAAGCCATTCAGTGATGTACAAATTGTGAAAGAATTCATTGTTTAGGGTGGCGCCTGTGGCTCAAAGGAGTAGGGCGCCAGCCCCATATGCTGGAGGTGACGGGTTCAAACCCAGCCCCCGCCAAAAACTGCAAAAAAAAAAAAAAAAAAAAAGAATGCATTGTTTAAGTTGTAGAATACTGTTAATGTTTCAGAGTACAAATAACTGCCTCTTTCAAGGAGAACCATAACAGATCAGCAGTGTGAATTAGCCTTCAACTTAACAGAAAAATTTAATGCAGTACTTCCAAAGGATAATGTATATTGTTCATTCTCTTTGAATGAATCAACTGATACTACTGACTTGGCACGGGTTTTGTACTTCATTCACAGTCATAACAGATGTTTTTTGCTACAAAGAGTTACTTGCTTTGGGTCCTCTTATGAACAGAACATTGGAAATAGAGAACAGCTTCCATGATAAACATCATACATTTGGACTGAATTTGGTAAATTTAGTGAGTATGTGTACAGATGGTTCACCTTCCATGACAGGAAGTCATGAAAGGTTTGTTGTTAAAAAAAAGTATGAACAGATCCAGATACTCTCATTTCTTCTCATTGTATCTTGCATTAGCAAAATCTGTGTTAAAGCTACTATTTTAAGTTGTAAGTATTAACTGTAATATATTCCTGCAAATGCAACACCGTATGGTCATTTTCATAACATGCTAAAGTTGAACAATGACTATTGAGCGTGGATTTGCCCTATCATTCCAAAGTGCATTGGCTGTGGCAGGGACATTTGTGTTAGCCAAAATTTTATCTCTGCAAGAAAAGATAGTTAAATTTTATGAAGAACAGAATCAGCAATATGAATTATTGAAAGAAGATTTGTATAGAAATATGGCATTTCTGTGTGACATCATGTCGTCAACTTAAAGCAACTTGACTTATTTCTTTGCAAGGCAAAACAAAACCTACAAATGATATGAGGGAAAAAATTCAAGCATTTCAGATAAAGCTATCATTTTTCAAATCACTTCTTCAAAAGGAAATATGAGACAAATGTTCTCCCCAGTTAGCAAAGTTCACTGATAAGCGATGATATCTGCAAATCATTTGAAGAAGACACGGCTGTTACAGACCTATTACTTGGAAACTACAATGAGAGTTTCACTGATTTTGAGAATCATACATCACACTCAAATTAACATTTCAACCTCAACTAGTTGATATCACCAAGGCATCTAAAGAACTACATCAAGATGGAATTGTTTGAGCTCTCAGTAGATGACATTTTGAAGTCATTGTTTGATGCTTAGAAAGTTCAAATTGAAATATGGAAAAATGTAGTAGGAGACCATGCCTTTAGCAACATGCCTGAAAAATGCTTTCTTTTCAACCACTTACTGCTGTGTATCTATCTATATTCTCCCACCTAACGGAAATCAAAACTTTCCTAAGGTCACAAATGACTAATAATCAGTCTATAGAGTATCGCCTGAAACTGCTCTATGCAGCAGCCAAATAATCAAATGCTTTCCATCAAAAAGGCACAACAAAGTCATTAAAAAGTTAGGCTGGGTAAGGTAGTTCACGCCTGTAATCCTGGCACTCTGGGAGGCCAAGGTGGGTGGATTTCTTGAGCTTAGGAGTTGAAGACTAGCCTGAGCAAGAGCGAGACCTCCATCTCTACTAAAAATAGAAAAACTACCTTGGGGTTGTGGTGGATTCTTGTATTCCCAGTTACTCAGGAGGCTGAGGCAAGAGGATTGTTCAAGCTCAGGAGTTTGAGGTTGCTGTGAGCTATGACACCTTGTGAGACTATCTCAAAAAAAAAAAATCTGAGAATTGTGAAATTCTTTTCTCTCTTGCTTCGGCAAGCATATATGTTTATCTTTTGCCTAGCAAACCCCCAAGAAGTGATCTCAAAGATATGCTGTCAAAAATATAAAATGCTATAGATTAAGCCCAATGCTTCTGAAACTTTAGTATGCCTCAGAATCACTTGGAGAGTTTAATCATGAATATTCCTGGAACCTACCTTCAGAGTTTCTGATTCAGTAGATCTCGACGTGAACCCAATAATTTGCATTTCTTTTTAAAAAATTATTTATTTATTATTATTATTATTTTATAAGAGACAGGTCTCACTTTATCACTCTCAGTAGAGTGCTGTAGAGTCACAGCTCACAGCAATCTCCAACTCCTGGACTTAGGCTATTCTCTAGCCTCAGCCTCCTGAGTAGCTGGGACTACCGGCGCCTGCCACCAATGCCTGGCTATTTTTTTGTTGCAGTTTGGCCGAGCCGGGTTCTAACCCACCACCCTTTTTGAACCCACCACCCTTGTGTAGGGTAACCAGATGTCCCGATTTTGGCGGGACAGTCCGACTTTTCAACAATTTGTCCTGCATCCCACGGTGTTGTAAAAAAGTCCCGATTTTTGGAAAGAATGCACGAACGGGCTGGAGAACAAGAAGGGAATATACGGTTTTCGGCCGCCATATGGCTATTTCACCAGAATATGAGTTTTATATTATTTTTGTTAATTTTATAATGTTAAACTGTAATAAATAATTGCTGAGAAGTGATTATCCAGAACTGCTTATCAAAGGCCTTGTTGTCAGGCCCTGCCCTGCGCCGTC
>CAUYTI010158656.1:0-10548 GCA_963575145.1 Galago senegalensis | reverse complement strand
TGTAGAATATAAATGTCTTAACACAATAACTAAGAAAAAGACATGAAGGCTATGTTAACCCGTTGGATGAAAGTATTTCACATTGTATGCAGAAACGGTACACTGTACCCCATGATAGTATTAATGTACACTGCTATAATTTAACAAAAAAATTAAATTAAAAAAGGTAGAAATTTAAATGTTCTTCAAAACAATGTCACAGAAGTCACTTAGTAATACAGGAGGTGCCGAAAGTATATACATTTAAAGAGATCTTGTTGGAAGCAAAATCAATCATTTCCCAGAAGTGTAAAAATTGCAAGCAAAATGGATGTGCATAGCAAGTCTAGGTACACTGGACCAGTAACAGTGCTTTTAATTCATTTTCAAAAACTAATACATAGAAAACATCTCTCAAAATGTGTATACATTTTTGGCACCCTCTGTATATATTTTAAATCTGAAATGGTAAGTCATCTTAACTTTATATGATACATATATTACCATGAAAGAAAGGCAATCATTATTTCGATAATGGATTAAGTATATTTTTTTAAAAAGTTTAAGAAGTCTCCAAGATACTTTCATTGGCACTGAATATCTATATGCATCATCTGAGCCTTTAAACATCTTGTTTCAAACCTGCTTTAAATCTGGGGGCAATAAGACTGGTTTCTGCAGGACAAGTCAACTGAGAAATCCTCCACTCTGCAACTTGGCTCTTTAATTTAGGCTTCCAGGGAGGGAGGGGCTCTAACTGCACCCCTCTCTCCCTCCAGGCGCCATGCAAAGACAGAGGTAAAGAGATAAAAAGAAACAAAACCCAGTAGTCATAACCTAGGTAAGTAGTCTCACCTAACTTAAGGATTCTGGTAAGATAACTGAACTGTCTTAGTTACAAGGATAACTGATTTTACTGGAACTAACAAATTCTTTAGTAGCTAGAAATTTTAATTACAGGGAGTAAAAAGATTACCTGCTACCGAGGACTGTTGGAAGTATTGTTTTCCATAATGTATTTGGTCCTGTTGTAAAATTAATGTTATTGAATAGATGTATACACACACATATTTACCTATATTTTGAGATAGGTGCACATTGTAAAATAAGTTCACTTCATAAAAAAAGAAGCCTTGTAGAAAACCACAAAACCATTTAACAGTCTTCAAAAGTTAAACAATATAGCTACATTGAAAAATCTCTTAGCTGAAATCAGATTAAAACACCAGCCAAAAGCAACCCACGTGTTATAACTAATGTTTGAATTAGTGTTACAACAAGTGTTTTAGCTAGCGATTACAAGACTGTTCCATACCCACGTAAAGAGCATGGTAAGAACAGATGCCCTACCAGTGGGGAGGGCCAGGTTGTAGTCATGCCACATGTCATTTTAAACAGAAACTTTTATGTCTTAATTGTAGATTAAGTAATTGTAGTTCTTGTGATAAGAACATGTAAAATATCAGTTTTACCTGTGAGGGTGAATGATCACCCAGTATAGGGAAGGGATGAGGCATAGACTTTGGAAAACGTGGCTCCAAATTCTGGGTCTACACTTGTGGTTCTGTGGCCTTGGATGAATTCCTTGGCTTCTCTGCCTTAGTTTTCTCACTTGAAAAAAATGTGTTTTTGTGACTATAGCAAAATACCGGGTAAAGCACCCTGCACAGGGCCTAGCATACACTGTGATCAATAATAGCACAGATTTTGTCATCTGAATTCTTACTAGTAGAGATATGCAAATAAGAACCACCATTTTTTCACAAAAACATCATTTATTGCTTTACAACCTCATTATGGATATTTTTTCAGCCCATGCCCAAACCAACTTACCTTTGTCAATTGTCCCATAGAGAGGTTATTATATTTTAAGTGATTTAGAACAGACTCATAAAACTCAATCTTCCAACTTCATGAAATGTTCAAAAGAAATGTTTTAAAGGCATCAACTTGATTCGATTGCTCATACAGTGAAACATATTGAACATTCTTTCCCGCTTCTTAAATATTTCAGTCCCTCTCTTGCTTCCATAAGTAACCTCAGGGAGGAGACACAGATTCAAGTAGAGGATTTTTTCACACTTGTGCTACATTAGAAGAGGCTTTGGAGAGATGGCTTCAGTGTGCAGGCTACCAGAATGGTCTGACTCCATTGTGGGCATGACATCTGAGACAAACCAATGAGGTTAATTTATTACAAATGATTCTCCAAGGACCCAGAAATACTGATCTCGCTGCCATCTGAACAGGCTAAGTTGATGTTCTGCCAAGAAATTCTTCCACTGGTTATATAGATGCAACTATAAATCCATTGCAGATGGAGGGAAGAATCTATGTTTACATCTGTCTATACTAATAGAAGGGACACTCAGACACACTGGTGTCACAGTAAGTTTAAAATGAATTCTTCTTTGTTGTTTCCTGACTAACTTCTTGATCTCTGAAAATAGGCAATACAGTTTTTATTGCATTTAATTTTTTTTTTTTTTTTTTTTGTGAAAAGAAGGAAAAGGTTTCCAAACTTAACTTTTCATGAACAGCCACACGGTCATTCTGCTTGTCACTTTACAGGATATAGCTGACGTAAATCACAGTCATGTAGGTATGTTATGCACTTACACATCTTATTAAAATAGGGGACCACCTGTTTCAAATGCATTTTGCACCACAGACAATATGAACCAGAAGAACTTGGTCTATAACAGTGGTTCTCAGCCTTCCTAATGCTGTGGCCTTTAAAACAGTTCCTGTGGATCGCCACCCACAGGCTGAGAACCACTGGTCTATAATATTTAATTCTAATTGTCTCAATCAGGAATGCCTATTAATACATTTTCAAATAGAAATAGTAAAGGTAATGCTTTCATATTTCATGATAGCTTCACATTTTATTTTTCAGAATATACTAAAATAAATTTAACCTATTTTAATAGCCATTATTAACATTTTTTTCCTTTTATTTCCCCCAAACAATCAGGCTGTAGCTTAAGAAACTATAATGGTGGATCTAATCAATCATAGTTCATATGAAATTCAAAACTTATTTCATGATTCACTTTAGAAAGGACATATTGAAGAACTATATTGAAAAATGACTCTTTTGATTCTGGATTACACAGCAACATTTGAAACTAGTGGTCAAGCTAACACAGGCAACCGTGCAGAAGGAATTGTACCATTTACAGAGGTACCAAAATAATCCTTATGGACCGTAATTGCTGAAAGGAAAGAAAGAATGGATAAGAATGGGTTCATGATTTCAGTGTTGGTGCCTT
The DNA here is from genome assembly GCA_963575145.1 of Galago senegalensis. Taxonomy (NCBI): domain Eukaryota; kingdom Metazoa; phylum Chordata; class Mammalia; order Primates; family Galagidae; genus Galago; species Galago senegalensis. The sequence continues at coordinate 7,294 of CAUYTI010158656.1, read as the reverse complement.
GTTACTGAGTTCATGTTAACAAAATCAGGTCCCTTCCAAACGTAAGTATGTAAACTATTATTGTTGACTTGAAAGGGATCATGTATACATGCAGCATTGAAACTCCAGCTTCACATTAAAAAAAAAAAAAAGATGTCTGGAAAAAGTAATTCTTCCTCCATAACTCAGATTTATTTTAAAGTCCAGGGAAAAACTCTGGGACTCATTTACTTTTCATAACATTGTGGTCATCTCATATCCCTTCTTTTCCCACCCACCAACAACCTCCAAACAAAATATAAAGCAAAAACTCCTACCCCAAACACAACAAAATAATATTAGGCAAAAAAATAAAAAACTCAACAATTTTTTAAATGGTGAAAACACTGGTCACATTATTTTCACTTCAATCACTTAACTCATCTAAATGGCGTCATTGCATCACGAATGCTAATTGCTCCTGTGGCTTGACAAAGAATCCAGTGCAAAGAATTCCCGGGAAGCATCTCAGTCCTCGCCGGCAGTGGGAGTGCTGGGGAAATGCAGGATCCTCTAGGCGGGACACTACACGTCGCTGGGTGACCGTGCTCTCTGGGTGAGGCTGGACGGGATGCAGCCACAGCAAATGAGGCAGAGGGCTTTCTGGATCTCTTGGTTTCTGAAAGCATATATGACAGGGTTGATGATGGAGTTGTAGGTGGCAGGCAGAAGGGTGGCGTAGGTGTAGATGGAAGGGTAGGTGTAATCTGCTATCAAGGAATAGAGGGTGAAAGGCATCCAGCAGGCGGCAAAGGTCCCCAGGATGATGGCGAGGGTCGAGACCCCTTTGCGGGTGGTCACGTAGTGCGACGTGGCCAGGAAGTGGTGCTGCAGCGCTATCTGATGGGCGTGCCGCATCACGATCTTACAGATCTGGATGTAGAGCTGAAGCATGAGCGCAAACATGAAGAGGAAGGAGACGGAGAGGATGGCCGTGTTGTTCTTGGTGAGCGGTCTGACCACGCTGCAGGTGGACTCGTCTCGGAGGCAGTTCCAGCCCAGCACGGGTAGCAGCCCCAGGCAGATGGAGGTCCCCCAGAGCATGACCAGCATGACATAGGTAAACGTGACCGTCCTCTCCGAATGGTACGTCAGAGCGTAATACAGCGAGAGGTAGCGGTCAACAGTGATGGCCAGCAAGCTGCAGACAGAGGCAGAAAAAGAGGCTACAATGAGGCCGATCGTGACCAGCTTGGTGGCTTCCGACTGAAGCAGGTAGGCAAAAACAAAATTGATGATGAGGCCAATGCCGGCCAGCAGGTCTGCAAGAGCCAGGCTGCCTATCAGCAGGAACATGGGTGCTCGCAGGCTGGGGTTGTGGAAGATGATGAGGACCACAATGGCATTTTCACAGGAGATGAGGGTCCCCGAGGTACACAAGACAATGTCCCAGGGGTTGACTACCAGCTCAGGCTCTGGCTCTACCACAGGAACCTGGTTGGAGACAGCAGCCGAGACGTTCTCCGCGGCAGCGGCATCTAAATAGTCCCGAGGCAGCCCGCTTAAATTGACCTTCAGGTCTTCATTCATTTTAACCCCTGTCCTCTTCAACGAAAAGACAGGCTTTTTAATGTTTAGATACAGCAGGGGGACAGTCCAAGATCATGCAACAAAACAAAACAAAAACACAGACACACACAAACAGAAAGCCAGCCCCTGTTCAGATACCAGTATCAAACGCCACAGGCTTCGGGAATTACAAACTGTTGTTAAATAAAAACAAAAGCCAAAGTCTCCGTGGTTTAAACTCCGCAACAAAAACGCCGTTTGGCAGTGGGGAAAACACAGGGCAGGACTTCAAAACGCGAGCGCAAGGGAGGCAGGCACACAGGGACTCGCGGGGCTCTGTCTGCTAAAGCGCTGGGAATGCACATTCGAAAATCACATCTCCATGCTGAAAACCATCAACTGTTTGACATTTGGGCTGCTGCCGAGAAAACCACGAGGCCGCGGCCAGTCGCTAGCCGGAGCCGCCATCCTCGATGGAATATTTAAATCGCCCATTTCCATCGAACTCCCACCCTCCAGAAACATCCCTCTCGCGCGTGCACACTCTCAAGCATACCCCCGACTGGAACAAAGAGGGGGTCCCAGACTCCCCCCGTGTGCCCGGGGCAGTCGGGGAGGGCTACAAAAAGCAGGTGTGTGCAATGGAGGTGCCAAGACAGACAGACAGACGACAGACAGATGCCCATGCACTGCCGCCACTCCCCTTGCGGCGGGGACAGGTGGCAGACCCGAGAGGGACAGAAAGGGCACCGGGACAGGCGGCCCGCGGGGCCGGGATATCATCGAGGGGGTCACCTTGGCGCGCTCAGGCCGAGGGGGCTCCTCTGGTGCTTCCAAAGCTTGCGGGCTACTCGTGTAGCATGTCTCCTCCGGTGGCCGTGTCGGCGAGGGGCGGCGACCGGGCTCCGGAGCCGGCCGGGAGGGCGCGGGGCGCGCGCTCCGCGGCAGGTGAGCGGCGCGGCGGCAGGTGAGCAGCGGGCTCGACTTGCGCCCGGGCTCTCCCCGCCGCGCCCGCCCGGCCCACACGTTCCCCGCGCGCGCGCCCCCGCCCCCGCCCCGCGCGTGCCCGCCCGCGGGAATGGGGGAGGCCGCGCGCGCCCCAATGGGTCGAGGCTGCAGGGCTCGAGCGGGCGGGAGCGCAGGCAGAGGGCAAGAGAACCCGGAGGCCCAGGTCTGTGCGGTCACGCTGCGCTGGCTGTCTGGCCCAGCGTCCCCACCCAGGTTGGCTGCCCAGAGCTCACACAAGGCAGGGCAGGGGAGCGCTGCCTGGGAGCCCCGTGACCTATTTCATTCCTGTGATTTCCCTGAGACGTCCTGGTCTCGGGTGCCCAGTTTAAAGGTTTCTCCATGCCTAGCCCGGAACTGCTACGTTCATGGCCGAAATAATTGCTTAGGAGGACTGTAAGGGTAACCAGCTGGGTGCGGGATAGGCAGGTTAAGGAGGCAGATTTTTAAAACAGCAAAATGCCCAGACAGCGCCTTTAGAATTGCGGTTGCCCACATGGCAGAGAGGTCCGCTTCCTTAGCAGTATTCTGGACCTGGTTCATTATTACTGTCCCCTGGAATCATTTGCTTAACTGGATAGATGTTGCTGCTATGCGCATCATCATCACCACCAAATTGCACTTATTAAGTGCTCTTTGAGCTGTGTCTTAAATTGAAAATCATTTACTGAGTTCTTGCAGAAGCTTCCTGCAGAAGTGGCCAAAACCCAATTCATTTAGGTGCCGAATGGCACCATCAATTTATGTTTTCATTTTACTTCATCAATAGAGTTTAAGGTTAAGAACCTGACTGGCGGGTGTGATGGCTCATGCCTGTAATCCTATTACTCCGGGAGGCCAAGACCAGTCCATTGCTTGAGCTCAGGAGTTGGAGACTACCTTGAGCAAGAGTGAGACCCCATCTTTACTAACACAGAAAAATTAGCCAGACGTTGTGTCTGGCACCTGTAGTCCCAGCTACTCAGGAGGCTGAGGCAAGGGAATTGCTTAAGTCCAAGAATTTGAGGATGATATGAGCTATGATGATGCTTTGGCACACTGCCCAGGGCAACAGAGTGAGACTCTCAAAAACAAAAACAAACAAAAAAAGAAAACCCCGAAAACTTGATAGTGGTTTGTTTTTATGAGCCCACATCTCCTCTGCACACAAAACCCAAAGAATCTAGTAGATCTTAAAGTTCTCTCTCAGTTTAAAGATGAAAGAAGAAAAAGCCATGATATTCATGTTTTTCCCTGTCAGTAGTGAAGGTTTTCCCAACTGCCTTTCTTCCCACTAGGCCAGGGGGTCCTGCATGAGTAGAGATGGTGTGAAGACCCAGAACTCCTTCCTACCAGGGCCTGCCTCTCTCTGGTGCTCACTGGCATTCCTACTCCAGCCCCACAGGTTCGGAGCCTCCATCACCCTTCATCTTCTCTCTTCTCCTCCCCTGCTTGTGTCAGTCAGCTCCTAGCTCCCCAAGGTGGCCCCAGCATGGCAGTTATCATCCTCCCCATCCTGGCTGAGGCCTTTCTCACTTCTCACCTGCACTTCTGGTGCCCACCTACCTCTCTTTCCCAACCATGCCACACTGTCTTTGATTTGGCCAGTTGATTCCCCAACATCTGAGGCCTCCTGTTGCCTCCAGAATAGTCTGAACTTACTACCTTGACAGATTCTGCTGTGGATTCCATAGATTTGGGGGTTTGTTTGCTTGTTTTTTTTTTTTTTTTGGTAGTGTGTCTAGTCACATCCCCCACCAAGCTTAAAAACCCTTTCTGGGTCTTTTGTCCCCTAAGACAGTGCTTCTCAAACTCTACTGTGCATACAAATGCCCCAGCTTACAAATCAGTAGTTCTGGGGTGGGGCTCAGAGCCTGCATTTGCAACCCTCTTCCCCAGTGATGCTAGTGATGCTGGTTTAGGGACCACACTCTGAAAAGCGCAGGGTTCTACGGAGTTTAAGAGTTGCTTGTGCATAGTGGGGAGCCATCAGATACCTGCCGGTCCCAAGGACCAGTCTGAGGGCTGGGTATATAAATTCTGTAAGACATGGTCTCTGCTTATAGGCGTGTGTGGTGTGGTGGTGACACACACAAAGATCAACAATAATAACAGGCAGAAATGAAGGAATGTACATTCTCTTCTCAATCTGAATGTGATATACACAGAGTACTTTGCATACTGCAGTTCAACATATGAGCCAAAATTTTAGGCATCTCTCACATCCACAATGCAGTCTAGAGAAAGCCAATGCATAAGGCTGGTAACCTCAGGAAGAACTGAGGGTTGGAAAAAGGAAAATTTATTGAGGCAGATGGCAGAGGTATACGTATTTTTGTAGTGAAACCTGGGAAGAATCAAAGGAAGAAACTGAAGCAGTTTACACACGGGACTTGGGTACTGTCACCTGGAAGAATCTTGGAACCATCTGCTAATGGCCATGTGGACACTCAGCTCCCCCAGATGGCTAGGATCCTGTGTCTTCACCACTCTGTTCCCTTCTCCCTTTCCGCCCCCCATATAATTACTTGTAACTTTCCTGTGCTCCTGATTCTACATTTATTGGTGTGTTTGTTAGAACTTTTGTTGCCAAGGAACAGAAATCCAATTCAAACTAGCTTAAGTAAAAAGGCATTTTGTTATTGGGCATGGCCAGGAAAAATCTGGACTGGTTCATGAAGGAGAAGCTACCGCACGCAGGTGTCCGGAGCTGGGCAGGCAGCCCCTCCCTGGTTTATTTCTGCTTGTCTTTGCTTCTCTATGTTTGCTGGCCTCAAACACTGCTACCTCAGATAAGCGTCTTCCACACGGCCATGGAAAGTGACCCCAGGGAGTCCCAAACTTGTATCCCAAGACCATCTTCCTAGCTTGTGAGCAGATTCCCATGGAGAATTCTGGCCCTGCCAGCCTAGGGAGGTATACCCCACACCCAACTAACTCCTGCTGCAAATAAGATGGAATGAGTCAGTTGACCAGGTCCAAATCCTGGGTAGAGCCCTGCAATGGATGTCCATCTGAACTTCACCAAAAGGGCATCTTCCCAGGAGAAAAGTGTCTCACACGCCTCAGTGTCTGCTGCAGCTTGAAATGAGGTAGGCAGAGGCTTTGCACAGCCTTCAGTAAGGAGGGCCATAAGGTAGCTGTCTGCAAGGCTGTCTTTTCTATTTATTCACTCCCTAGTACAGAACACTGTAGCAGACGCCCTCAATTCCTGACATTTATTGCCTTTTCATCACTTATCTTTCTTTTTTTAATGACCACAGCAAGAAGTTGTAAACCTTCAAGCATGGTCTGGCATATTCACAGCCTATGCGAACAGTCACTATTTTGTGTGAGAAAGGCTTGGCGCCTGTCTCAACCATTAATAGCATCTTTGCCAACTTAAACCCTATAGGCATACTTCTGAGTCCCTCCTCGTAAATGAATTTGTAAATCATGAGATTGTCCTAGATAACTGGCTGGAGTAAGATGTTAACTGAGCCTGTACTGTACAGTGTATGCTATGTTCAAATTTTACTAATTGCCTTTTTGTCTTGCTTATATTAATGATTACCAGTTAATTTCCATAGAGCTGATTAGTTGGTGCACTAATCTAAACCAGATTAACTGTGCTTTAGTCTGCCCAGGCATGGGTCTAAATCATACCTGAGAATAAAACATGATCCTGAATTGGCATGTCATCCTTGCACAGGGGCTATGCTAATCTCTGTATCATTCTAATTTTAGTATATGTGCTGCTGAAGTGAGCATGATGATCCCACATTAAGGTTTAATTGTATTTATTTTATGTTATATTTATATATTATTTATCTTACTTATATACAGACAAGTGCATATTTTGTAAGTGTACAGGAGGATGAAGACGTACCAAATTAATATATTCATGCAATGACTATCCATCTTGAGAAATAAAACCTACTAGCACCCCAAAACCTTCCTCTTGCCCTCTCCCAGTTCCTGTCCCCTAAAAGGGGATTGCTGTTCTGAAAGAACATCACAGATTAGGTTTTCCTAGTTTTGAATTTATATAAATGCATGCTTTCATTTCTGGCTTCTTTCACATCACACTGTATCTGTGAGATACATTCGTTTGTTGCAGGGAGCAGCAGTTCATTCCTTTTCATTGCTGTGCAGTATTTTATTGCATGAATATTGTATCTGTTCGGGCTGCTATACCAAAAATACTTCTGACTGGGTAATTTATTAAGAACAGAAATCTATTGCTTGCACCTTTGGAGGCTGAGAAGTTCAAGGTCAAGGTGCCAGTAGATTCCATGGCTGGTGAGGTCTGTACTTCATGGATGACACCTTCTATCTGTGTTTTCATTTGGCAGAAGGAGCAAACGAGCTCCCTCGGGCCTCTTCTACAAGAGCACTAATAAATTTGAGGGTTTTAAAAATTGATATATGATTAACCAAAACCCAGAGTTTTCATTAGGGCTCACTTTCGGTGCTGTGTTCCTGACAGCAGAGCCCTCGTGACCTAATCACCTCCCGAAGGCCCCACATGTTCATACTATAACATTGGAGATTAAGTTTCAATATGTGAGTTTTGGGGGGACATCAACATTATCAACATTCAGACACAACCAATAGGCCACAGTTTCTTCATTCATCTCTTGTTGGTCAACACTGGGTTTATTCTCTGGTTTTTCCCATTGTGACCCTCGTGTATGTATGTGCCATGTGAAACACACCTGCTGGCTCAGCGCCTATAGCTCAACCGGCTAAGGCGCCAGCCACGTACACCTAAGGTGACGGGTTCGAGTCCCCAGCCCGGACC
>CAUYTI010158653.1:0-65808 GCA_963575145.1 Galago senegalensis | reverse complement strand
GCTATTATGTATTTTAAAAATTTAAAAAACAAAATAAGAAAGCAATGATACACAAACAAATGTATATTAATTTCTATGATATCTAGCTAAAATATACCCTGTGAGAACAAATAAAAATAAAAATAGAACGCTTAACTCCCTGTACTGAAAATAAGGGAAGTTTCCCCTTCCTTCATTTTACTGGGAACTTTGACCTTAGAAGACTTACCAGTTCATTCTCCATTCTTTGAAGCTGTATGTAAATCTTTTTTTTTGTTTTTTAATTTCAGATTAATATGAGGTACATATGTTCAGGTTACATTGTTTTTACTTCCAAGGTAAAGTTCAAGTGGTAATTGAGCCCTTCACCAAAGGGATGCTGAATAACCTGACATTGTGCACACTAGTTGAGATGCTGCCAATCCGCCGTCCTCCTCCCCTCTCACACCTCTCCTCTTCTCCTTGCCAGAATATACTTGTGTTTTTTCTTTTGTGTGGGCATGAAGTTGTTTATATATTACTTTCGTATTAGTATTGAGTACATTGGATACTCTCATTTCCATTTTTGAGATTTTTTACTAAGAAGAATATGTTTCCTGTATGGAAATCTTTTAAAAGTCCAGGTAAACCTCTTGCTAGCTTTATACCCTACCTTGGCTTAGGGATCTGAAAGACATCTCTCTGAAATGTGATTGTTAAGGAAGATAGTGCCCCCATCTCCCAGTTTCTGTGGGAAGAGTAGGAGCCTAAGTTCAACCCAGGTACCTTGATGTGAAACTACTTCCAGTCATAGTGATATACGAAGTTTCTTTTTCCTTTGAATAAAGCCCTTTAATTAACACTGACGGTCACCCAAATTACCAGGTGAAATTAGGATGAACTACACATGGCACGTGTTCTGCTTAGTGTATTTTTTATTTACATGTTAGCTAACTTAGTTGTTTCTCTTCCTCCGCTTTCAAGTCCTCATATTTGAAACTAGTTTTTGTTCATAGGAGAATGAACACGTGTGTAATGGGTTTTATCTGCTTACAATCTTTTTAACAAGATTACTTGTTATGCACATCAGATTATGGTTTAATTCTTATTCTTTTTTTTACTATTGTGTAAAGTATGTCTGTGTTGGGAACAGATTGTGTCTTTTCATCCTACTTCCTTTACACCACTGGAAGATCTAGTGCTTAAGTACACTCATTACCAGAACTCAAAAGAAAAAAGAATAATTAAAGCTATCCATCAATGTTTTTATCATGTTACTCAATCAGAGAAAGACATAATTATACAATCTTCTCCCTTGTTATTATTTTAATAAGCATTATTAACATTCATTTAGAATTAATTTGTTTCATGTTCTTTCCTTGATACATTCCCTGGATTCCCAATGTTCATTTTGTTCTTTAATTCATTTGTGTTTCACTTAAAGCTTTTCTTAAGATATCTTTAAGAGAATATCAGATCATCATAAACTTTCTGATTTTCACATCTGAAAATATTTTTACATCCATAAATTATTTTAACTCTGTACAATAACTAAGAAAATGCTGTGAAGGCTATGTTAACCAGTTTGATGAAAATATTTCAAATTGTATATAAAACCAGTACGTTGTACCCCATGATTGCATTAATGTACACAGCTATGATTTTTTTTAAAAAATGTTTTTTTCTTAACATCTTTCTCACAATTGTTTTATTATCTAGTACCTATGGGTATTACAAATAAACAAGATAGATACTTCTCTGATTTTAGTTTATAGGTCCCTTTGAGGGGACCCTTTGAGATTTGTTGACATCTTTAAAAGCTTTAATGATTTTAAGTTCATTCTTGGTGTTGAAATTCAGTACAATCCAGACAGTTTTTATCCTGCCTGGTGTTTAGTAAGCCTTTTCATCTGAAAGCTTGTATTTCTTCAATATTAATTTCTATTCACTTTATTTTTCTTCCCATTCATTCACACTCACTTCTCCCTCTGCTTTTGTTAAATAAACATTAAAACTTGTAATTACATACTCGATCATTTAAAACTTTCTCCATTGTATTTCTTAGACATAATTTTGCAGTTATTTCAGGGAGAAACGTCTGCCTCAATTTTCCAGGTTAATAAGACTTTAGAAATAAAGCAATTCAGTCCTTTTATTGAGATTTGTTTCATGATTATAAAAATGCTACTTTTGAAACATTATTAAATATTTATTTATCAAGGTTTCATGGTTTCGTGGATAAATCCATGAACGATAAATAAGACAAATAGTTTTCTTAGTCTTCAGAAAGTGTTCTGCTTAGTCTAGTATTTTTTATTTAGATGTTAGCTAACTTAGTTGCTTCTCTTCGTGTTGTTGGTTTTTCTCAAAAGTTTAGTGAATCTCGATTTTGTATCATTGGGATTTGAATCTTATTTCCTTTATGGTGGGGCAAAAATATCAGTAAGGTATAACAGGGTCACATGAGGAACTGGTACAGATATTTTTTGTGTTTGTGGAGGCTTTCCATTACTTGTGATATGTTCCTACAGTAGGCATTGCCTTCCAGTTAAGCCCCAGTCTCTACACTCAATGATTTTGTTTGCTGAAGATGCTAATACCCAGGCTCACAAGGAGGTGAGAGGGAGGAACCCCCCAATGGGACTTCCAGGTCAGTCCCATCTTCTCTTCATAATCCCAGATATTTTCCCCTTTATATATCTACTGCTTTAATATTTGGGGATTACTGTTGCTATTAGTTTTCTTGCATAAACATCCTGGGCTATGATTTTCCCAGCTTTATAGCTTTATTTTTTCTTCATTTATAACCAAGATTTTTTTTTTTTAATTGTCAGGAATTTCTTGATAGTTCAGACACCGGAATTTCTTCTGCAGTAGGTCCTCGGTCTTGGGAATTCAAAGAATGGATCCACGTACTAAGTGGCAAGACAGGATTTATTTTACACAAAATAATACAGAGAAAAAGCACCACAGCCTCCGGCAGAAAGAAAAACTCAAGTGGGAAAAAAATATCTCTCTGCCTGGGTTCTTTGTCTAGGTACATATGTAGTCACCTGGGGTCCTTTATAGTTACATCTGACCAGGACTTGGTAACAAAGGAATGGATACAGTCCCTTCTGCTGTAAGATGAATGAGTGGATCAAGGAATGGATACAGTCCCTTCTGTTAGGAGCAAAGTGAATGAAGCATCAGTGAATGGATACATTGTCAATTCATGAAATTATCCAGCCTAGGAAACTTACACAAAATTGACCAGGCCAAGGAAATGATGAGTACCCTGAATACCCTTGGGCCTGTGAAATGATTACAGGGGAGTAATACAGCCAGAGGGGGACTTTCTAAGTTCAAGGGTGGTTCTGGGGTTGGCTCAGGCAGTAGTGCAGGCGGTGCCATGGTCTCCCTTAACTAACTAGGGACCCAGGCTTCTGCTGAGCTCACTTTCTCTGCCACTCTTGGTTCTCCAGGTCTGCCTTCCCTGGTCTACAGCACCAACACCTTCCAGTCGGAGATGCAGAAGATTTGGCAGGTCTTCCTGGGTGGCTGATGCTAACACCATCCGTGCTATCAGTTCTCGTTCATTCTAACATTCATTCTTGTTTTGCATGGCTATTGTGGGTTTATTTAACTAGCTTTGTAATATTCATACCACTTCAGTTTACGTTGAACAAGCAAATGAATATTGGAAAAAATCTTTCCCATTTCTCCTTCATCTCTTGATAATTCCCACACTCAAAAGATTTTAATTCATAAAAAGCAGTTGCTTTATCTTTCTAATGACATTATATAATACATATTGATATCACGGAGTTTCAGGTTCTTGGTCTCGGCAATTCAAAGAATGAATCGAGAGACCACAGAATCGGTGGTAAGTCATGATTTATTTACAGAAACAAAAATTACAACAATTATAGAAAGCAAAACCTCCTAGCAGAGAGAGAACCCAGGAGGGGAACAAGCTCTCCTGCTCCCTCTTGGGGGTGGATCCTCAGGCTCGCTGCTCAGGGGTTTATATAGTGGCAGGGGGGTGTTTTGCACTCAATGTTGACTTTTAGGGCATGGGTCTTGTCAGTTACAGCCAGCAGTTCAATGAACTCTCCGGCCTTAGAAACTAACATGAAATCCACCAGTCAGAAGTGGAGGAGACAGCAAGGCCTGGCCCCTGCAGGTTCTGGCCCTTCCAGCAAGCTGGTCCCTCCTTCCTCTGCAGGGGCATCAACACCTCCAGGGCTAAGGCAGCAGGTTGTGCTGCCATCTTGTCCTGCATCAATATGATGAATTTCTGTATTTCACAGATTCTTCAAAGTCAAATGTCTTCAAAGCTCTTCTCTGCAAATTATCAAATATGTTTTCTTAAAATGCTTGCTCTTCAGAAGTTAATATACACCAGAATATGCTTATAAAGAGACATTAGGATAATGTGAATATCTATATATCTATACTCAGAATTTAAAAGGAAATAATTGCAATTTTTGGTGGTTTGTTTACCGATTTGTATTTTAATTATCTGTGTCTACCCTTAAATGTCTCCACACAGATTACTAATTTTGGACCTATTAATTGAGAATATTTTGTCACCAGGGACTGGGAAGAGCCCGTTTCCAAGGCAACTCTATGTAAGTTACATCTTAAACCTAATGGAAAATCAGACACATATAGGGCTATCTAATGAAGTAGGAAATCTATCAAGAATAAAATTAAAAAATGATTCTTAGGCTGAATGGATGAATAGAAAGTATTCACTTAAAGACATCTAGGAATGGAGGAGGAAGCAAAAATAGAAATCAGTGTGGTGCTTGTCTCAGATGTACACTTTCTTCTTGAGTCTTGTGGTGAGAGTAAGTTGCTGGATAAAGCTAAGAGGGACATTTCTACCAGAAACTCTATGAAACAGATGGGCTCAAAGACTACTCCATTGTTCCCAGGTGTCAAAGTGTTAATCAAAGTGGTAAAAAGGAATGTTTTTATACTTCTTGACAAACCAAGTACAGCTTTACGCTTTCAGCACATTGGGGAAACTATAGACCACAAAGCTAGTTTAGTGCTTGTGGGTCTGTGAGCTTAGAAGTATCTACAGTACCCTTAGCAGCAACATTGTTTGGTCCAGTGGACAGTGGCAACAGTGTGACAGAACAGAGATGCCGACCCTAAATGCCCACACAGGTCAGAGAACAACTAACATCTAAAATTGAACCTAGGTAAGACATTCCCAGGAACTATGAAATTTTGTGAATAAAATCTTATATCAATAAATTGTGTCTGGAGCCAGAAAAACATTAATTATAAAATAAAAATCATACAATTATAATTCATGCCTAGAATGTGCAACTATTAGAAGATTACATAGTTTTTCAAGTTGTTTTCCTACAGAAATTTTTATCATTTAAAAATTTTTTCCAGTGTTATTCTATTATCATAATTATTAAAAAATGTGATTTACAAGGCTTTTTTTTCAGTGACTCAAATCTTGTCATGAATTTTCAATCAATATTGTACTTAATAGCAATAAGGATAGACAGAGAGAAAGAGAGAGAGAGAGGGAGGTTGATTTTAAGAATTGAATCATGCAATTATAGAGAATGGCAAGTCTGAAATCTTCAAAGCAGCTTAGCAGCCAGAAAATTCAGCTAAAAGTTGATGTTGAAGTATTAAGCCATAAATCTGTAGGGCTGGCTAGCACATGAGACAGGCGGTATTCCATCTTCTCGAGAAACCTGTTTTTGCTATGAAAGCCTTCAATTTCTTGGATGAGCCCTACCCATATTATGGAGGTAATCTACTTAAAGTCAACTGATCATAAATGTTAATCATAGCTACAGAATACTTTCATAGCAACATCTACACTAGTGTTTGACCTAATAACTGGACAGCATGGCTTAGACAAGTTGAAATAAAATTAACCATCACACAATCTATAATAGATTGCATCTTACAATATTAAGTTGATTGGATGGCAATCTTTAATGAGTTATCATTGCCTGTGCATAAGCAAATAGCAAAAGTTTTATCATCAACATTTTCAGAATAAATACTAGTGCATTGGAAGAAATCTGGAGAAAAATAACTTAGGACCCCAATTTTTGTAGATGCTGATAGAGAGATGCAACAATCATATCATTTAACATTTCTAAAGCATGAGTACAAAGTAGAGTTGATCTACTGACTTGAAAAGCTAACGGAAAAATAAACCACTTATTTGCAGTTTTTTCTCATAGATTTCTTCAGAAATGTTACATCAACTATCTCTTTTAATGGCATACAAAATATTTTGGAGGAACAACAGATGTTGATAGCTCAAAACTTATAAATAATTTAAAGTATTACTATTGTTTTACTTTATATAATTCAATTAATAATATATTTTAAAATTTACATAGCAATATCCAAACGATATATTTCAAAAACAATGAAATACAAAGTATACATAAGAGAAAACATTGTTTTAGTTTAATTCCTAGTATTTTTTGTCTTATATGATATACAAAGTAATGGCAGAAATGAACACGTCACAGTAGTAATACTGGCATTTCTTCTTCAGTAGGTCCTTGGTCTTGGTAAATCGAAGAATGAATCCACGGCCCACAGATCAGTGGTAAGACAGGATTTATTTTACAGAAAAGAATACAGACAAAAAAACCAAAACACTAAAGCTCCTGACAGAGAGAAAAAATACAGACAAAAAAACCAAAACACTAAAGCTCCTGACAGAGAAAAAAAAAAAAATTCCAGTTGGGAAGAAAAAGCGTTCACACGCACTCTCTCTCTCTCTCTCCCCCCTTCCCTGCCCCCTCCTTTACATTAGACCAAGACTTGGTAACAAATGATTGGATACAGTCCTTTCCGCTGGGGCAAGGTGAATGAACACATTAATTAATGGATACAGTCCCTTTCATTCTCAGGCCTAGGAAACTTACATGAAATTGGGCTGTGCTTGTGGCTCAAAGATGTAGGGCACAGGCCCCATATGCCAGAGGTGGCCGGTTCAAACCCAGACCCGCCAAAAACCAGAAAAAAAACCTTACGTGAAATTGACCAGGCCTAGGAAATGGGGGTGGGGTGGGGGGCTGGTGTTCCTGTTCAGGCTGCCAGTACAAGGAGAGGGAGACACTAAGGCGCTGGTGTCCCCGCAGCAGTTGTCTGGCCCCTCCTGCTACTAGAGCCTCCTGCAGGTGGACCCCTCTGCCTACCCTCCAGCTCTCTGATTCCTCTGCCACCGGTGGCTGCAGCCAACATGGCCAGGATGGAAGCAGCAGATGCCCCCTCAGCTCCACCCAGCTGGCTGGGGAGCCACCTGCCCAGCATCAGTAGAAAAAACTACACACTTGAATGTGACGCCAAATTGTACATTGAAATTAGTCACTTTATGTGACTAATAATTTCTTTCTTAATATGTGAAACTAATGTTAAAGAAGTCTGATCCATTTAGCCTATTACAACAATGTATCACACTAAGATAAACAGTCAAATTATTTAAAATACATTTCAAAGAGTTGATTTTAGGCTCTAAATGATTTGATTACCTAATTGACTTGAACTACTAAGAAGTTTCTGTTCATAATTCTCAGCCTTAAATAGGTGAAATAGAAAACAAAACATTTGGAAGAAATAGGAGGATATAGATTGGTTGGTATAGTGTAATTCCTGCCATTTGCTTCTAAAAATAATTCTAAAAAATTTTTAAAGTATTTATAATTTGGCCTAAAAAAATACAAGCTTCTATTGTATTTTAAGAGAATGCAATTGATCCATCAGAACTTGTGGAAAATTAGATAAAGAAAGTTACAGTACAATATACAACTATTGCAATTTTAAAATAATTTGTATTACTTTTTGACATTGCATATTCTTATTTTTCTACATTTTTTATTTTATTTTTGAAATTATATTGTGGTATTTTTGACATGTTTTTGTTGACTATAAGTACATGTTTATAAAGTTACTCTACAAAGCTTATTTCTCTTGCTCAAATAACACTTTATGTTCATTGATTAGTAACTCCATGTTTGTTTTGTTTAATGTTTATTTTTCTGATATGGTCAGTCATTATCTTGGTCCAAAATGACAGAGCATGAACTGACTAAGACATTATTAATATTTTCATGTTTTGTCCTTCAGGAACTCCAAGGGTATTTAATCTTTGTGTTCTATCAAATGAAAATATTTATGTAAATGCTATCATTCAATAAAAAAAATAGCTAAGAATAGAAAAAATAGACTTAATAGAAATACATGCTGAGTAATTAATTTGAATTAATTAAATTAATTAAATTGTAATTTGCATGATTATAATTTAACCAAAAATGAGTAAAGGTAATAATTATAGGTCTATGAATCAGAAAAGACATAGTACAGTAAAAAGTTCAGTAATAACCCAGACAAAACAGTTACTGGGGAGACAAACTTGTCATTTAAAATTGACATACCTTTGGAGAAAAAGTACAAATATCATTATTTACATTCATAAAATTGAGTGGTTTAAATTTCCAAAATATGAAATGTTTTGGATGAGGAAAACAAAGGCAATATATTTATGTGCTATTTACAATAACACACAAAAAATATGCTGGAATAAATGCAAGAAAATAATTTATAATAGCTCCATAATTATGTGTTTTATGAAATAAATACAACAAAGTGCTTGAAGGATATTTAATAAACTAAAAACTGTGGAATTCTATTATGAAAAAGTAAAAAGGAAAATAAATAGAGGGATCTAGACAGCCCCTACCTGGGAAGAATGCATTCATATGTATTATAAATATTTCATTTCTCCCATATCATTCTATAAATTCAATGAAATGCAATCAAGATTCCAAAAGAACTTCCCTACATGACAAACTCATTCTAACGTTAAAATAGTGTAATAAATCTTGATTAATATGTGATGCAGTTGTGCAAAAGAGAAACAAAGATTCAAATAAATCAATAATTAATACTAGTACAAGTATTGGTATACAAGTCTACGAATTTGGAAAAAATAAAATTAGAGCCCAGCCTAACAACTCGTCTTAGGTTATTTGAGCATCTGTAACAAAATGCCATTGACTGGTTGGTTTAAACAATAGAAATTTATTTTCTCACAGTTCTGACAGCTAAAAGTTCAAGGTCAGGGTTCCAGTGTGGTGGAGTCCAGGTCAGGACTCTCTTCCTAGCTCCAGGCAACCATTCCACTGTTTGATGGCATGACTTCTCCTTGGTACATGCACATGGAAAGAGAAATACTTCTCTTTTCTTCTTACAGGGCTACCAATTCTATTCCATTAGGATCCTAACCTCGTGACCTGATTTAACCTTGATTAACTCCCAATATCCCTATCTCCAAATATAGTGACATTGGGGGTTAAGACTTCAGCACATCTATATGAAAACAAGTGAGACCTGTATTTAAAAGGTACACTTTATAAACAAAGAAAAACTATATAAATGTATAGATTAAAATGTAATTTTATAAGTCACTGTCTCTTAACTTGCCCCTCCAAATATCAGAAAATATCAAAGCAGCATTTGAACAATGTGTTATTAGCTGAGGAATTTACAGTTTTTTTTCAAAAGATTGTGAAAGACTCAGGCAGAGATGCCTTTATGCAAGGGATTAATTTTATTTTCAATCAATAAACAAGGAAACACTAGTCAACAAGTGATCTTTGAACAATAGATGGATTATTAACACGATGATTGCTCAAAAAAAAATGTTATCCCCAATGAGAATTTCTATCATCAAGTTTTTCAATGAACTGGGAGCTCCTTGAGCATGGATAACATTTTCTTCATTGCATCTTATTCCCCCTGTTTCAGAGCACATGTTCCACTAATTATAATAATCACAATGGTTATGAAATGCAAGCATTTTACTACCCACACCTAAAAATATAACCATTCAGGCATCCTTGCGCTAATTTGGGCACTTCTAATCTTACTTAAGGTCTGTACTGATGGGGAAGAGTTAACAAAGGGGAAAAGTGCCATGAACTTTCACCCTTCTCACCACAGGACTAGGTTAACTTGCTTAACATGCCCAATATAGAGGAAAGCATTAATCGAGATGACCGAAACAAAGAATCTTGTTGAAGAAGCCAATCTCTGAATGAACAATTTAAAGGGCTGCAGGGCTGCAGCAGAGTCACTTTAGCATGACACATGAGCACATCACACTGCTTTTTCAGGGAGAAAGGGATAAAAAACGAAAATGAGGATAAAGAGCTCTTTCAAGCAGGTTTACCGAATGGTGAGTAGAAATGGCATGGTAGCTGAAGGATGTATGGGCTTAAGAGGATTTTTATAAAAAGTGGGAGATACTGTGGCATATGTGTACACTGATAAGGATGATTCAGATAGAACAGGATGATGCTGGAGAGATAATGAGCAACTGGTCAATAGATTGTATTTGAAAAGAGGGTTATCTATATGCTCTCTGCTCAGTGGCAGTAACTTGTAATAAAGCCCCTTCATTCGGCTGACTTTAGTTACTTCCTCTTAATACTAGCATGTTGTGCGACTTAGGAATGTAGCTAATGATATAAGGGAAAGAGATGTACCTGTACTTTACTTTTTAAATTGGTTTTCATTATGCATTATGATGAATTTCTGGGAAGAATTACTCAAAGATCATGAGTACGGTGACTCAAGTATTGCATACCATTAAACAAAAAACAAAAACACCAATTTCTCAAGTTACCAGAGTGAATGAATTCTACAGTTTTGGACCATTTATGTTATCTGCCTTCAGATCCTAATGCATACAATCTCTAAGACGTTTCAACCACACACCCTCAACGTGTCTCCAAACTCAATTTTCCAGCAGCAAATTCAACATCTCCATGAAGAGGTCCAACAGGCCTTTGCAAAGTGAAACTTGTCTAGATAACACTCCCTTCACTGCATTAGACCCTGCTGACACTTATTCTTTATACTCTTTTCTCTTTCTGTAACTGACCTCCAGGTTTTCAGGTAAAGTAACAATGCAACATGAGCCTTGAGACATGTGATCTTTCTCCCACAGTTCTCATTCAACCCATCCGTCAGTCTCTGCAGAGGTGCTTTCACAATATTGCAAGGCTTAGAACACTTCTCAACCCCTGTATGACCAGCTTATTAAAACCAGCATCAATTCTTTTAATCAGAAAAGCCAAGTATGGGAATTACCCTGCCGAGAGAATCTCCTATCTCCCAGATTTCCCTAATAGAAGTAAGGTAGAGCCTGGAGAGAGAGATGCCTGTGGGTGGTGGCCTGGGTAAAGTTGAATCAAAGAAGGAAGCAAACCTAGAGAAAGAGAAGCAAGCCAAGTCTAGAAACTGAGCTATAGCCACAAGGGTCTATGAAACAGGATGACCCCTCGGGGCAGGAATGATCTTCCTTTACTGTGAGCTCCCAACTTGCAGTGTCAAGTTTCATCACCTACATGCTTAGTCATCCATTTAACCTCAGAATTTGCATTTATATATGTCTTGACATTGGACAAGTTAAAAGATGGATTCATAAGAATAATAAGTCTGGCTTTGAGTTTTGAGGAGTTTCAGCAACATGAAACAGAAGAACATTAGTAGGGAATTGCAGTGGCTTGAGCAACGGCTCAAGAAAAATGTAAGAACAGCAGATAGGCAAGACGGAGCAGCTAACCAGTGGGCAGTTCAGAAAGGGCACAAGGCAAACTTCCTCTCCAAATATGCTAGAAAAGAGATAGAGATAGAAATATAGTTTACATGACAGCACAAAACATTATAAACGCCAAAATCAGCCCACTTGTTTTAAATCACCAGATTAACCAAAAACACTATAGGATGCTGGTAACTAGCTTACAATTGTCATTAGAGAATTCCCTAAAATAAAACAATAATCAATTTTGAATTATTAGATAAAACATATATATGTATAAAATTATATATTAGGTAGAACATATATACACACAACATTTATATGTATATATACCGTGTTAGAAGGAACTCCTATTGACTTTTTTATTTCTACCAGGTGAAAGACAGAGGACTTCAATAATGTACTGACTATACAAAGTACAAAAGAAACATAAAATGGAAATATTTGCATATTGTACGTTACGAAATGATGAAAAAAAATAAGCATGTCTTAAAATGATATGGCTTAGTGGAAATAGCTAAGACCAAGACTGTTTATCCATTTCTACAGGTCTTGAGAGATTTAAACAGTTCAGAATAAATTATGCATGGCTGACATTTTTTTGTAAAATTTTAAACTTCTGCAAAACTGACTGTGGAATATTTCAGGGACAGCTGTACTATTTCTGGTATATTTCTACCTCATCAAAGCAATCTTCAAACTATTTTGGGTTGGTGCCCATGGCCTGGGAATCTGGCATAATTCTTGTAGATGGCAGTTGTGCCACCCTGACAGATGGGCCTGACTGCAGCCATGTTAGTGAGAAAGAGTGTCCATCAATTTTAATTAAAGTGTGTGGATTTCCTGAAATGGTAGTCATGCTAAAGTTTTTCTTACCTAATTTAGTTTTCTGTATAGCAAAATTTGCCCTAGTTTTTCTCTTTCACTTCTTCCTATGTGTAAGCTTTGAGTTTTCATGCTGACTCCTAGATTTATGTGCTTATAATATTCTGTTCCTATTTCCCCTTCACTCTCCCCCACCCCACCATGTGCTTACTCTGTATGGACAATTCCAAACAGGTCAGTTCTCCATTGATTCTTACCTAGTTTTGTCTCAGTCATTGATTGCTCTAGTAAGCTTTCCAAGTGAGGGCATGGTCATCACTTACCTGGACTGCTAGGTAATAATCCTGGTGATAGCCTCCTAACTGTGCCCCTTACCATCTCTTCTCAACATGGCAGATGGTGGGGTTTATTTTTAAAAAATAGATTCTGTCACCTATCTATTAAAATGCCTCTAACGTCTTCAAGTATCACTCACAGTAAAAGCCAAATTACTTCTAGAAAGTCACTAAGGTGTAGATAATCTTAGCTTTCTTCTTTATACCTCTCAATCTTTATCTCTTATCACTCTTCCTATCACTTCTCTATTTTGGTTAATGCTCAGTTTCACATGCCTTAACCTCCTTGCTATATCTTGAAAATGCCAAGCATGCTCTGACCTTATGGCACTAGACTTGCACTTCCATGACCTGAAATGCTCTTCCCCAGATATCCATCTGCATGATGTATTTCCTCTGTACATGTCCCTCTGTATAGGTAGACAAAAATATAGAGAGAGAAGTGCAAATGTTTATACGTGTATACATGGGTTAGTATGTATACATGTATTTCCTAGCTCCATCTACAGAAATCCTAAAGGCAGTAACATCCGGGTAGCAATGAGCACATCTAGGCTATGATATCACTTACTAAATGTCATCCTCTAATAAACAGAACCAAAACTTCCTACTAGAGAAATGGAAGATTTTAGAGGTGGTATAGGAAAAATATAAGATAAACCTGGAGAGACTTGTATTGCTAGAAAGTAAAGACATGATAAATATATATATATAATACACACACACACACACACACATATATATATATATGTGTGCATATATATGTGAGTATCCATGGGTGTGTATATATGTGTATGTGTATGTGTATATATATATGTATATATATGGAAATATATATATGTATATATATGGAAATATATATATATATATGGAAATGTGCTGCAAAAGGAAATAGGAGGCAATCTAAAATACCACCCAATGCCAAAGATGAAACAAATTGCACACAAAAAAAAAAAAACAATGGCAGTACTGGATCATAGTCCCCCAAATATCCTCAAATTCATGCTAATATAAATAAAGAATTGCGTAAGTACATGGGGAACAACACTTTCTTAAGGGACAAACTCTCCTTAAGAAAGAATTCCAAACAAATGCAAAAGGAATAAGGAAGATAGACAATCACCATTTGAACGTCACGGTAATTCTTGCTGCAGTAAAGATCCATTGAACAATGCTTAAAATTAGTGTGTGAAGCAGTGAAGAGAAACACAACAGGTGGGTAGACTTGAGTTGTTTTCTCCAATATATTTATTAATTCCTTTAACGCCATTAAGTTAGGTCCACACGTTCTTTGATACTCTTCTCTCCAGCAGGTAAAGAATAAATAATTCCCTCTCCTTTGAGTATAGACTGAGAGGATTAGTGACTCACTTTTAACGATCTGCGTTTGGAAAGCAAAAAGTGGGGAAACTTGGGAGGCACTCCCTTACCCTGTGACCCTGGCTAGCACTTCCAGGGAAAATTCCTACTGATGACATGGACTACTTCGTGTGATACCGTGACAAGGGCATTTCACCTCTGTTCTGTTGTGCATCTGAATTCATTACTGTACTCCAAAAATCAGAAAGCATCAGGCAAACCCAAATTGAGGCCAGTACATTTAAGGAGTGCAAGGTTATGAAAAACCAGGATAGGGTGAGAAATTTTTACAGACAGAGCAGAGCAGGGAGACACGATGACCAAATGCCACGTAGTATCCTACAGTGCATTTATACAGACAAAGCACATTAGTAAAAAAAAAAAAAAAAAAAAAGGAAATTCAAATAAAATATGTAGTATAGTTAGAAGTATTGCATTCTGACAAATGTACCATGAATATATAAGATGGTAACTTTAACAGAATCTGTGTGAAATAATAAGAGAAATGTCTGTACTAACTTCAGAATGCTTCCATAAATCTAAAACTCTTTCAAAATAAGAAACACCTTTTGCAGCCAAAGCTCTATTTTCATTATTTTTTTAGTTATCAAAAAACAAAAGCAGTTTTTCTTTTGTATTTGAAGATTTTGCCTTTCTCTTCCATCCACCTGTTTTCTCTCTGTTCTGTCAAGGTGCCACTTCCTCTCTCAAGCATGGAGACGCTTGTAATTGTACTGACCTGTTATTTTTAAGTATGTTTGTTTGTTGGTTTGTTCTTAGTTACTGTGAAACTCTACAATGACTATATTTTTATTTTTGTATTTTTGTTTACCTAGCTGTGTTTCCCACTGAAACCTTAATTCTCTGAAGTCAGAAACCATGTCTTATGTAATTTCACGTTCTTTTCTCATCCTGAACCCTTCCATGACCAGCACGTTGTACAGCACAGCACAAAGTTCATGGTGCCTACACAATTATTTTTTAAGCGTTTGAAAAAGAGATGATTAGGAAAGAAAAAGAATCTTTAAATTGTTTATAACCTACATTTGACTATAGATAATTTACATCCTAATTTAAAATATAGGAAGACCTCTGTAATTTGACCATCCAAGTGACTATAGTACACTGGTCAACATACAGAGATGGTCAACATAAGGAACTAGGCCTATAGTACTGATTTGTACATGTGGTGCATGTTCAGTCTATGAAAATTAGATCATGTTAAGGAGGTTGTCAATATAGAGAGGTGGTCAACTATGGAGGTGCTACTCTATTCAAATTAATTAATTGGACGAGTCCCCAGAACTTCTACAGGTATTCTGGGGGAGGTTAACTTGAAAATGTTAAAACCACCATCCTTTTAAAGACATTGACCTTTCCAGTCCTCTCACTAACCTTGAAAGTTATGGTAATGGCATACTACTAGATCCACTCTGGTTTAGAGATTTGGTGTAGAAAAGTTCTACTCAAATGATTTACAGACTCATTTACTACTTGATCAAGTTGATTTTTATACCTTTAATGGTGCTATGTAGAAGATAAGCTATTTGGGGTAAGTTTTGAATCAAACATGTTTAAAATATTATTCTGCATTTAAATACTTATGCAATGCATATTTAGCAGTAGGGTAGAAGAGGAGCTACTCTATTATCCTTGAATAGAACCTTTCTTAATGTAAGCTAGAAACAACCCCCTAAATCAGAAGTAGAGCATTAACAGACATAAGAAATGTCAGAATGGCAGATAGAACCATATTATATTGTCAGTTACATTATCAATTCAGCTATAAAGAAATGACAATTTAGTCAACATTTTTTCTGAAAGGAATGGTTTGTCAATAAGATCAAAGGAAATATATTAATTTCTCATGAACTATCACCCATGCTTAAAATAGACATCTTTCTGACTTATTATTTCCTTGAAAATTGCCATGCGTGAAAAGTAAATTATTAGGGACTTCTTGACATTGGCCCATTCCTCCCAGCTACTTCTTACAATTCAAAAATCCTAGACAACTGCAACAAGGAATTATAGGAAAACTCTGAATGTTGGAAAGGCAGCGGGCTGCCCTGGGACCTCAGGATTTGAGGAATGACAAGAGGGGACGTTCACTGGGTATCCATACCACGTCCCACATATTGCAGACAGAGTGCTGCTGAGGCCTCCAAACCAGACTCGCCAACACAAAGACCAACTCTGATCAACACCAAAAGAAGCTGACTAGTCCCCACTCCTGTGTTCACCGTCTCATCCCCACCTCCTGCTGGTTTCAGCAGAGATGAGTGAGCAGGAAGCTGACTATGAACTATTTCTCCTTGAGGAGGCGGGAAGCGGAGCTCTGATTCCCCTGATCAGTTGAGTCAGAGGAGTGGAGGAGGGAGCTAATCTTCCACACCTAATGGTGTTAGTACTCCTTTAGGATAGTGTCCACAGGACCCAGTGGAAAGTTTAACCTCCACACTCCAAACAGCAAACCAAATGAATGAGGTCATGCATATGAAAACTAGTTGGTTCCCAAACCCCACCCCTGATAGTGGGACCAATGTAGAAGCAGGCCTCCACTCTCACCTGGAATCACACAGATGTGAGGTAATCTGGCTGTTATTTTTCTACCCCACACCACAGGTCACCTGGAGGCCCAGGGAGCTTAATCTCCACCTCCACTCAGCATCAAGGAAGCAGGAGGCTTCACTGTCAAAATTCAACCATAAACAAAAAACAATCTGTTTAGAAAATGAGCAAAAACACCATGATACATTTCACTAAAGAGGAAATAAGACAGCAAATAACTACATAAAAAGATATTCAAAATCATCAGCTAGGATGGCACAGTGGCTCACACCTATAATCCTAGCATTCTGTGAAGCTGAGATGGGTAGATTGCTTGAGTTTGAAATTAGCCTGAACAAGAATGAGACCCTGTCTCTACTAAAAAAGAAAAAAAAAATAGAAAAATTAGTCGTGTGTTGTGGTGGGGACCTGTAGCCCTAGCTACTCAGCGGACTGAGGCAAGAGGATTGCTTGAGCCCAGGAGCTTGACGTTGCTGAGAACTTGAGCCTGGGACAACAGAGGGAGACTGTCTCAAAAAAAAAAAAAAAAATCATCAGCCATATGAAATGCAAATACACACCTATCAGAATAACTAAAATAGAAAGTGGCAAGAACACCACATGCTGGACAGATTAGTGATCGTCAGTATTTAGGGAGATATCAAAGGGAGGGAGGTGGCTGTGGTTATAAAAGAGTAGCAGGAAGGATTCTGATGATGGAATCATTTGTATCTTGTCTGTGTTGGTGGTCATGTAAATTTGGACATGATAAATTTGCTTTCAACTAAATGTGGACGTACACACGCAATACACTTGAGTGCATGTAAAACTTGCAAAATTTGAATAAGTTGAAGATATGTATCAGTACATTGGTTGTTATATTATACTACAATTATAAGAGAGATACCATAGTAAAACCGCTTTAAGATCTCTCTATTATTTCTTAAACCACATGTGAATCTGCAATTATCTGAAAAGTATTTCTTTAAAATAAACTGTGAAGTATTTAAAGCCAAAGCAATTCAGTAAAGAACACAGCTTTGTTCTACTTAGTAGGAGCATCCTGTATTTGTTTTATAGAAAGGATTTCCTTCGAAAATATTAAATCATAATTCATGCCCGAAATTATCCCCTTGGTCCTACAATATGCTTTGAATTATTTTTTGTGAATTCATAGTCACCCAAGCTGACTAGATAAGCCCACCACTGTTGAGAGAAGAAGTCAATAAACTATCCGTTATTCTTATAATCTAATGAAAGATCTATTGCCTAGATAATCCTCGTGTGGAAGTCCTTAAGTGTCAGAGAAAAACACGACATATATATAGTTCTTTAGATATGTATGCGCATTTACAAAAAACACATACAGACAAACACACAAACACATATGCACGAAGGTTATGTGTAACATTATAATGTTCCCCTAAGCCCTGGTAACCATGCACTTTATATAGCGGAAATCTTTTGACACAGAGTCAAAATTTTTAAAAAATAAATGTGAGATTTTATAAAATAGATATTTTAACATGTCATGAAACACATATTCTGAGTAAATAATAGAAAGTATTTGCAAAACCATTAGGTAGTTTCTAATGGTTTGTGAACATGAAACCAGACATTATTATAAAAAAGAGGAATTGAAAGTTAATGTAGGAAATGTAAAATACACAACCTTTTGGGAATTTAAAGCATAAAGAGATATATGAGAAAGCATATTGTTATTTGCAGTGAAAACATTTATTATCCCTTCGTATCATTCTCTATCAGGTTTGGGGCTATAAGTACTTGAATGATACCTTAGGAGTGCAAGTTAAAACAGGGACAGGATAGCATAAAAGAATATAGTGGCTCCTAAACTGATGTATAACTGATTGACATGTTATATATTAAAAGCCTCAGTACTTGAGTTGAAGAAATAAAGATAAAAAGATAAAAACTACATGAAAGGCTTCAAAAATAAAAGATGATAGCAAGTTACAGCCAGACTGAAAAATTATGGATAGAACAATGACCAAAAAAGAAAATCTAAATTAAAAATGAAATTACCATGGAAGAAAATACTTTTCAGTCCAGTTAGTTATTACACAAAATTTTCATTGTCCATAGGCCAGTGGCATCAAGATAAAACCAATAAGAAACCAAGGTGAGTCATGAAAGGAATTAACTTTATTATGCTGACCTGCCTTGGCCTCCGCGAGTGTGGACGCAATAACACTAATATATGGACTACTGAATATAAGGAATGTAAGCGCATTTTCTGAAGAGGGTTATTTGTCCTTTTCTAATTTCAATGGAATTTGTGAAAGAGGATCTCAACATCCTGCAGATAAAAAGAATTATCTGATTCATATCCATATTGATAAAATCCTTAATTTGAGACAGTGAAAATTTGTGTTTACTTATTTGAGCATACATGTGAAAATCAAAACTTACAGTATTTTTAGTTTGCTTTATCATGACTATTTTGAAGAACCTATGGGCTTAAGAATGTTGGGTGGACAGGCCAAATTTATCAACAGAGTAAAGAACATTGAAGAATGATACCAAGAATAGAATGTCTTCCCACTATAAAAACGAAGCTCTGTAGAATCTGTAGACGTGGCAAAAATTCTATATCTCAAAATCATAAAGAGAACACAGACAAAAAGGCTGGTCATAGGTCAGCAGCGTGGATGGGATCTACTCAGATTGTGGAAGGTGCTCAGGCACTGAAAGGATAAATTACTTTTACTTAACTGAAAAAGGCAAGGAAAAAAATACCTTTGAGACTGAAAATTGACAGAAGAGAACATTGTGGCTGCCAGGTGGAAATTATTAATATCCAGGAAAGCCACGCTAGACACTTTAAAGCTTCTGAATAAAAAGCACAAATCATAAGGAAAAATGTCGTTGTCTCTGATTGTGGGCAATAAAATAGAGGTGTTTTCTTTAATACATTAAGGTAAATGCTTCTAATTTGAGTGGATTATTCAACTGAGTGAATAATTTGAGTGGATTATTCAATTTGAGTGAATAATTCAATAATTATTCAATGATTTGTTGTGAAGACAAAAAACTTTCCTATGAAAATATCTTATGTCCTTCAACAAAACAAAGTGTACTTTAAACAATTAGATTCCCAGAGTGAATGACATTTACTTGCACAGAATTCCTTACTGTCTCTAACAATGAAAACACTTATCAATATTTTATTCCATTTTTGAAGAACAGTCATGAGGACTTTGCTCTTGAGATAAGGTTTTGGGTCATGAGCTGTATTATACATCCTGCCTTTAGGAGGTTTTTATGTGGATGGGGCTATAACCCTAATGCATAAACAATGTTAAAAAATTAAAAACAAAGACAAACATATATTATGTGCTTCATTATCTTTTATGTAGGTAATTTGTACTACAGAAGTGACCCTCGAACTTGATCATTCATCAGAATCAGTTGGAAGGTTTGACAGAATACAAGTTAGAGGGCCTGCCCCACAGAATACAAGTTAGAGGGCCTGCCCCACAGTGTCTGAAAAGTCTAGGGTAGAGCCCACCAATTTCCATTTTTAATAATTTACCAAAGCTTGCTAATGTTGTCAGCCTGAGGACTACAGTTTAAGAAACGCTGCCCTAGAAGATTTCAGAAGAAGAAAGGTAGTGTGGGCTAGGATAGCTGATCGTGTTTTGTGGCGCGATTCATACGGTTTTATTTGTCATCTTATTAACAAATTATATTCAGACTACTAATGGAAAATCCAGTTCAGTTAGTTCTTTTACCTCCTTTTTACTCCCTTGCTGCCTTCTTTATCTTCTCCTCCCCTTTTTCTTTGGACAAAGAATGAATAGTCTCATCAATCCCTCATTATGATCCTAATTTTCTTCTTAAAGAAATGATGTTTGTGTCCTACAAGTCTAAACTGGTATGTTCCTCTCTGGTCCTGACCAGTTTTCAATGGCATTTTCCAAGCTATCTGTATAACTTGTCTTAAACACAGTTGTCTCTTCTATAAACCAATCAATCTATTTCCACTGACCACAGCAAACTTCATTATTGAAGCAAGGGAGGCCAAATCGGGCCACTATAATGAACGCCATACACAAATAAACTCTGCAGTCTCAGCAATGTTTGCTCAATATTTCTTTTTGCAAAAGCAATTTAAATAGTGAAATGTCAGGGTGAAGATAGAATAGGATATAGGGACATAAGACCAGATTTTCTTTTTACATTGCTCAATGGAAAATTTTACCCGTGGGGACTTTCTTTTAACTCCAATAAGCTTACTTTTGTTTTTGAGATACCTGAGTTGTTTTTGTTTAGTTGGTTATTTTTCCAGTAAAAATGTCTCATATTTTATATAAAATCGCGATGCTTTGTGTTTCTTCCCTTCCATTTATATCTCTAGTACTCAATCTGGAAAAGAGAGAGGAGCAGCAAGATTCATTATTTTTCAAATAGCTAAAATATGTTTTTTAAATGACAGAATGTACTTTTGATGTATTTGGCAACATATTCACATTAAGCACTGAAGTATAATCACAGCATTTATACAGGAAGATGCTGATCATATAGGTTTTCTATATGACTCACATAAGCATCTTTATATGAGTAACAAATAAAAATCTTTAACCTGAAGTTTCTACTGGCTGCCCAATTACTTTCTTAAAAAATTAAATAGAACCCAATTTAATCTTCACAGGCTGATCAACTAGAAATTTTAGGTAGTGACACTTTTGCTATAAATCCACATGGATTTTATCCACATACTTATCATTTATTTGCATGTAATATCTACCCATGTATCTTTTTTTTTATTCCAATGCAAGATAAGTTCTATTAAATAAAATGTGCTCCAGATAGTCTTTATGGTTAATGTCACCCACCTGCTACTGAATTTATCTATCTATATTGGGTGTGTATACACATACTATAAAGAATTCAATATTGAATTAATTTTAGTTTTATTTTAGTATAAATAAGACATTTTGCTTTTGTTTGCTAAGGAAATGTGTATAAATAAGTGTGAAAACGCAGAATTGTTTTAAAAATAGTTACAATCTAACATAGGTAAATGGAAGTTTTATTTGGAAAAAAAACAAAACAACTTGCATATAACTTGATTAAAATAAGCCCTAGTATCCACCCTTTATTTTGAATTTCAATTAATGACAGAAATCATTTTTTTTAAGTACAGAAGCTAAAAACAACTTGAAAATAAATGTAAGAGCCAGAAATTCACATAAAAATGATAAGGAAGGCCAGGCAAGGTAGTTCATACCTATAATCCTATCACTCTGGGAGGCTGAGGCAGGTGGATTGCTTGAGCTCAAGAGTTCAAGACCATCCTGAGCAAGATTGAGACCTCCTGACTCTACTAAATGAAAATACTATACTAGCCTTGGAGGGGTTTGGGGAGCACCTATAGTCTCAGGCACTTGGGAGGCTGAAAAAAAAAGAAAAATGACAAAGTTAATTCAATAACAATAAATGATAAAGCTTATTTAACCCATTCAAAATCTCTGCTTAGATGAAAGAAATCTCTTTCCATTCTAGAATTTTCTAAATGCTGACAGGGATGGCACCAACCACCTTTTCTTTTGAATGATTATTTCACAATTTTATGTCATTCTCACAATGTTTGCAACCACATAAATACTTGACTTTATTTTTTCTAAATTATAACTGATTCTTAACACTAATAATCTGTGCGCAAAAGGTGAGTGCACAGATTCTAATAAAAGATCCCCTCCTTTATTTCAGGATATGAAATATCTAGGCCTCCCACAACTTAATGATCAGACAATTACTTACTCTTGAACATTTTGGGGCCCATATTCACTTTCACTCCTGTTCTTGAATAAAATGCTGGCTTAAAACCAGGTAAATTGTATTAATATTAAAAAACAGCATATTGCACAACCTTGGACTTGAATAACTGTTCCAGAAATAATTTATTGTCTTGGGCCTGTGGCTCTGTCTTGAACAAGAAAGCTATTAAATTTAACTTCATATCACCAAATGGGAAGAGCAGCAGCAGAGCTCATAATGTGCTAGCGTGCAATAGACCTCAGGCTGTGGGGTCTGCTTTGCAGCAGAAAAGGGTGCATGTGGGAAGACTTAAGGGAGGAGTCATATCTTCATGTGCTTGCGTTGCTAGTAATAAGGATTTTATAAGTTTAAAACTAATACTCAATTATTAAGTATTAGCAGATTAGAAATATTATTAGGAATAGAGAACAAAGTCTAGACAAAGGGAGACAGTTCTGAGTGTTTCGATTCTGGCTGATTTTCCGGGCTCTAAGCACAAAGTGCCAGATCCTATCACTTTAATATTTCTGCAGCCTGGCATGTTTTATATCCCCCTCCCCTCACAGCTGCAGCACAGCAGCTGGCTGGAGGCTTTGAAGCTGCTTTCTGCCAGGGCAAGGCTGTGTGCTCTCAGGAGTGGTTCTGGGGAGTTAAGAATGAATTCTTTAAACTTTGTCCAACTCAGGAAGACTTGCTCTGGACCAGATAAGGAGAAGAAAGATCTCCTTTCTTCTGTCACCTTGACTGGGCCAGAGGAGTCTATCTGTTTGGACGCAGGGCTGTCAGAGTATTAAATCATCACGTCTGTGATGTGTGACTGTGGGTTGGCTAGGATTTGGTCCTTGAGTCAGCCTCTGATTGGCTTCCTTATCAAGACTTTGTTTACCTTAAGACCATTATTCTTTGAAGCAGTAAAAAGCAACAAGTAAATCCTTGCAATTAAGGTAATCAGCTGTAGAGTTAGTCTAGTTAGTAGGAATGCACGTGCGGCAAGAACCTTGACGGAATTGTTTGCCTTGCTTTCATGAGATTTATGACCATAACACTGATGTATGAACTACATACAGAGCTAGCCTGACCCTCAGGGTGGCATTCTGGAAGCCTCTTGAAAAAGTGTGTGCCGCTTCCCGAGCCCCGCTGCTCTTAAAACTATCTCTTTGTCTTGTCTATTATTTCTCTATACTAATATTCCATGACTCCTACAAATAATTCTCCAGTCTCCTCTCACCACTGGACCTACAAGGAAGTACAGACCATAGACCACAAGCCGTGTGTCGTGGCTGGTCTATGACACGACAGATTCCATAGATTCTGGGACTGAGGTTGGCACTAAGCAAAGTTGAGATGCTGAAGTCAACATGCACAACCAAGGGGGGTATAAAACTGAGCATCATAGCACATACAAGGTCAGACAATTAAGTTTGCAAACTCATCCTAGAAAAAGTGCTACTTACCTCATTGCTGAGTATGACTATGGTCACCTTCCAAGGACTCTCCTGGGAAAGCTATGCACTGATGTCCACACTTCAAAGCACCTTTTGAGGATGAGCTTGCACATCAAAATGTCACACCTGGTACGAGGACAGCTCTGATGGCCATTCCAGAAAAGGAGATCCAAAATTGCTTTGAAAAGATTTCTTTACCACCTTGAAGGTAAATCCATATAGGTTCAATTCATCAATACCAGCTTAAAGAATCACTGTGGTTTTCTACCATGAAAGTAAAAGGGAGGCAGAAAGAATTTATAGTCAAGTAATATCTCAAAGTTTGTAAGTTATCCATATAATTTAAGTATACATTCAAAGATATAATGACAAAGAATTACTATGAACCAAAAGTTTCAAATGCTAATTTATTCATCCCAGGGCCCCGTACAATACCAGACATGTAAGTAGGTGATTCATATGTATCTGTTTAATACCTCTTTATCTATAAAATCTTAGATATGCAACTAAAAGAAAATCATCACCTAGTTGAGATGGTATATACCTCCAGTCCCCACCTGGTGGGCCATGAACTGGCAGCCGTGTATGGTGTGTTGGGAGCTGGGCTACATAGCAGGAGGTGAGTGGCAGGCCTCAAGGGAAGCTTCATCTGTTTTTACAACTTCTTCCCATCACTCCCATCACTGCCTAATCTCTGTCTCCTGTCACAGCAGCATTGGCATTAGATTCTCATAGGAGTAGGAACCCTATTGTAAATTGCATATACAAGCAATCTAGGTTATGCACTCCTTCTGAGAATCTCATGCCCAGTGGAAAAATTATCTTCCATGAAACTAGTCCCTGGTATCAAAATGTTAAAGACTGCTAGTATATACCACTTAAGTGATAGTTTAATATCATTGAAAAACACTTAAATCACTTTAGAACTCCAAATAAGGAAGGCATATGTATAGAGGTTATGTAAACCAAGGAGGCTACAAGGAAAATCCATAAATTGACTAGCAAAATGACTCATAAAAAGTCTCAACCAGGCTTTGGCCTGTGTGTATTCCTGCATTGATGCTTGGCAAAAATTAGGGGGTACATTGCATTTGATTTTTAGATTAGGAAAATGAAGACCAATGACTCTAAATGAAGGCATTTGAGACAAAAGAACTAATAAATAGTTAATGAATATTTAAATATTGTTGACATTTTTGGAAGAAGTCTTAGTGATTGTTTAGTTCAATCGCCCATTGGAAGAGCAGAGGGTATGAATCCAGTCTTAAACCAGGATAAGTTATCTCAGTATCTCTAAGCCTTAATTTTTCATCTGTAAAATTAAATAAGAATGCCAAATTCATAGAAAACTGATTATGATCTGAGATTAAACAAAAGCAGTTAGTGATTGTCTTATGATTTACATTTTATTATAGGCACTTACCTAGACATCCCAACACTTTATAGCAACTGTTTATAACTTAATTCTATATTATTTATTTTTAAATAAGTAACAAAAACACAGGATACAAACTTCTAAAGGAAATAAAAGGAAGAAAGTGAAAAGTAAACTTCCACTAATTATATTCTTTTCCTCCAGACTACACAGTAATCTTCCTTACAGGTAGCCACTGTATTTCCTTTCCACAAATATTCATATAAACCAAACTCCTCAAATTTCCAACCTGTGCATTTTCTCTGCTTTGGACACTACAGGGGTAAGTAGATTCAGGCAAAAATATTCCTTTTAAAAAAGACTTCAAGATTCACTGAAACTATTTATTTTAGAAATTTAGTTTTTAATTTCTTCATTTTTACTCAGCCACACACAACCTTCATTGTACACTTCATCAGAAGAACTATTAATGTTCTCCTTGCCCATATATTCACTCAGGAGAGAAATGTAGTTTCTGATGTGATACATTAAGCCATCTTGGGCATTGTTAATCGAACCTCTTCTGATCTGAAATGACTGCCCCAGAGCACAGCAATTCTTCCCCACCATTGTCTTGGGAATTCCCTCCTTTTCCCTCATGTGTTTGGGGCTCTTGATTTTCACTTTTTGGTTTACACTCTTATTTGAGTGAAATACATACTCTAGTAGCTACTAGACCAAGAGCATGTGGGAAGCAAATTTTTAACTTTTCATATCCTGAAGACATCTTCATCTTTCACTTTTAAGAAAATTTCAGTTGAAAGTTGATGGCCTTCAGAATTTGTAGATTTGCTTTCAGTATGTCTAAAAGAATCTTCTAGTTTTCAATGTTACAGGTGAGCAAGATTTTTAAATTCTAAGCTTGAAAAATGCTAAATGTTTCCATAATATTCTTTGGAGTAAAGGAAAGGGTCTTCAAAAATGGCATCAAGCATTTCTTAACACACAGCCCATCATAATCAATAGTAAACAAACAAACAAACTCAAAATGCACTGGCCTTCGCAGCACTCAGAGCTTTTTCTTGTGTCCTTGTTCTAACAATTTTACACATGAGTACTTAGCATTGGAGAAATAGTATTAAAAGCAAAATCTTCTTCTGGACCAGAAAACTTCTCCCAAATATAAAAGAGGAAGAAAAGAGCTTTCTCTCCTATTGAATAATACAGCTAGAACATGGTGCACAGCACTGGTAATCCACTAAGAGACTTCATGTCGTCCTTGTTTTACATCATCACACACAACCCATTCCATACATGTTCTCAGGGTGAATGGTAACTGGTCTTCGAGTAAAAGCTCTGACAGCACCATTTGCCACACATAGTTCATCCTAAATTTACCTGGTCATTGAGGTCACCGTCTGTTTTTGACAATTGGTTTACTCAAAGGAAAAATAAACTTCTCATGTCTTTATTACAAGACATAGTTCTGCAATTTGGACCATGTTCCACCCAAATTAGGCACCCACTCTTTCATAGTAAGGGAAATAGAGGTGCTACCATCTTGATTATTACAGTTATAAAAAGATGCATAAAGGTAGCAAGAGGCTTAACTTTTAAAAAGATTTACATATACTGTGTATTTCAAAGAGCCAGAGAAAGAACTCCTCTAACAAGTTTTCTTAAAGCGCATGCAGAAGGAATGAGGTGTCTCTTTTCTTATTTTCAACATGGAGAGTTAAGCCTCTTTTTTTTTTCCTTCCTTATGCCTTTTTCTTAATTTAATTTTTAATTAAAATCATAACTGTATACACTTTTGGG
The DNA here is from genome assembly GCA_963575145.1 of Galago senegalensis. Classification (NCBI taxonomy): domain Eukaryota; kingdom Metazoa; phylum Chordata; class Mammalia; order Primates; family Galagidae; genus Galago; species Galago senegalensis. Next base: position 38,790 of record CAUYTI010158653.1, on the reverse strand, counting down.
GTACAATGTGATGATTTGATATACAATGTGGAATGCTTAAATCAAACTGATTAACATAAGCATTGCCTCACTTACTTATTTTTTGTAGTAAAACATTTAAAATTTACTTAGTTATTTTGAAATATACCCTTGCATTGTGCACATTAGGTGCGATCCCACCAAATACCCTCCATCCTCCCACCAATCACTTCAACCTTCCTTACCCCTTCTTAGACTACATTTGTGTTTTATTGTTCATATGAACGTGTAAGTGTTTATGCATTGGTTTTATAATAGTATTGAGTACATTGGATACTTGCTTTTCCATTCTTGTGATATTTTACTAAGAAGGATGTGTTTCAACTCTTATTTTTAATTCAAACTTGCCGTTACACAGACAAAAGTTACCAGACATCTGAGGAAAGCCTCCTAAATGAAAGATAGAACACCAGGCAGAAAAAAAAGAGGAAAAGGAAAAATTAAAAATAAATTTTAAATATTCTTAGAAAGATAATTATATGATCTTATTTGTAAACATTTAAAGAATAAAAAAGAAGCCCTTGGAAATTAAAGCTTAAACAAAAACAAAATAAAAATGGATAGAAAGTTAAGGAAATCTACTAGATAGTGAAGATTAGGAAAAGTGGGAAGAAAGAAAGGAAAGAGAAGGGAAAAAAAGAAATGGAAAGGAAAATTTAAAAATTAAAGAACCAATCCAGATTAAATTATGGATGCTCAAAATTTAAGAATGGGGAAAACAGGAGGAAATCATCAAATAAGTCAAGAAAATGTCTCAGGAGTAGAGGGCTCTCAGCCCAGCCCTTTCTACTACATGTGTAAAGAGTATGACATGCTCTTTACACATGAAGAGTATGGATGAGAGTCCATGTTACTGTTACTTGTAACCTACTAATCTAGACATGGTTTCTGTTCTTACATCTCATACCAATTTGCAAATAACAGAATAGGTAATATTTAGTAACTCATTTGTTTCTCTAGGTTTCAGGCTTTGTTCAGTCATTAAAATTATGATGGTCTAGAAAATAATCTTGGATCCTTTGAATTCAAAATGCAGAGAATTCTAGTACAAAGCTTAACTCGACATGTTGCTTTTTCTTCTGCTATAATAGCTGGTCACACCTGGGGCATTCATACTTCAGTACTTATAGTTGCTAAACTGAGCCAAATTTCAAAATATTACCAACAATCAATACTATGTCTGAATCAGTAAGGTCAGTATTTGGAACTGCAATGTGTGAATTCTAACACGTGGAGTTAAAGAAAGATGAAAAGATAAGGTAGTTTAGATTGAAGCAAAAAATAAATGGGGATGATACTTTCAGGGTGGAGTGTTTTCCATACTAGGTTAAAATGCAAGCTATTTACCCATCTCTTTCCCCAGCATTGTAACAGAGTCGGTGTAACTATTGATAATGACAGTAGGCTGATTATGTATTCATTTTGTCCTGATGATCAGTACGTGCTTTCCGATTATTTTAGCACCCCCTTTATTCTCATGAAGTATGTCACAATTTTGACAATAAATTATCGAGTCATGTTATTCTCTGACACTACTTCAGGAAAAAGGAAAGAAAATTTCAAAACATAGGAGATAAAAAGTTATAATCAGTATTATAAACAGCAAGCAGTTGACCCTGAAAGTGAACGTTATTTAGAATAGTGTCAGCAATTTCTAAATTGATAGGGAATCCATATTAATTAAATATCGGCAATTGCAGACATTAGTCGACATCCATTAAAATGGAGAGGGTAAAAAGAAGTGAGAAAGGGAGAAGAGAGAAGAGGAAATCTGGGCATATGGAGAGCACGCCAGCAGATGCTTCAGGCAATCCCCAGGCACAGCGGCACTGTACCCTGGCTGTCTACAGTCAGCAACATTACTGAACCTGCTTCACGTGTGAGCTCTCGCCAACAATTTGAAGACAGAAATCCCATTAAAATCACATTAAGGTAGCAAGACATACTACGTTATCTATACTTTTCCCAATCTTTGAAGGAGAAAAACTTTTATAAGTTTGCCAATACTCAAGAAACCCATCATCAAAGAAATTTGACAGCCCCAACTCAACAACAAAAATTCTTCTGAGTGGAAAAATAAGCTGAAAGGAAAATAACATGTTTGGGGGGAAAGAAGCCACAGCACCTATGGCAGAATACGTTATAATGTTCTTAATTTAACAAAGAGCGTCCAAAATCAACAAGAAAAAGAGAAAGAATATTGGTAGATAAGTAACAAAATATAAGATAATTTATGTGAAGCAAAAAACAATCACAAAAACAAATAACCAGCAAGGAACTAAATTTCCCACTTTATAAGTAAAGTGATATAAAATAAAACAAAAATTAGATATCCTGTTTTTTCCTGCTGTCCAAATGAAAAATAGGTATGTGTATGGAGTGTTTATTAACACTTTGTTTTTGGAGCCTGCTATGGTTTGAATGTGACCCCCAAAGTTCATGTTTTGGAAGCTTCTTCCCCAATGCAACAGTGTTAAGAGGTGAGGCCCTTATTAGATGATTAGGTTGCGAGGATTCCCCTTATCAACAGATTAAAGTCTTTATTATTGGGGTGGAGTACTTATGGAGGGAAGGAGGGAGCGTGTTGTAAAAGCAAAGTTGACCATCAATTGTTTTCTTACTCTGTCATGCATATGTTGTGCCCTCTCCCCTGTCACCATGGAATAACACCCCAAGAACATCCTCACTAGATGCCTCATGTCCTTGACCTTGGACATCCAGGCCTCCATAACAGTAAGCCAAAGAAGATTCTATTGCTTATAAATTACCCAGTCTGTGGTATTACGCTACAACAGCAGCAAAATAAACGAAGACAGAGCCCATCGGTAATAGACACTTTCATGTTTTTCTTTGGAGTATACGTTTTTAACATGTTTTTGAAGAACAAGTTGGCCTTAGCTCTCTAAAATTTTAAAGCATACATACTTTCCATGTAATTTTTTTGATAAATTCCCCCAGAGTCCCCCAAGGGTATTCTCATCCAATTTTTCATCATCACCTTTAATCTATTGGCAAAAAATGGAAACAGCAAAAATAAATGTCAGGCTGACTGTCTTAATTATAATTTTCCATTAAAACAAGCATAAGGTAATCAGTAAAATAAGTGAAGTAGATTGCTATATACAACTCTTTAGCTATATTATTGTGAAGGATAAGCATGTTTGAGAATAATAAATATGGCTAGGCACAGTGGCTCATGCTTGCAGCCTTAGCATTCTAGGATGCTGAGGTGGGTGGATTGCCTGAGCTCACAGGTTCAAGACCAGCCTGAGCAAGAGTGAGGCCCCATCTCTAAAAATAGCTGGGTGCTGTGGCGGGCACCTGTGGTCCCAGCTACTGAAGAAGCTGAGGCAAGAGAATGGCTTGAGCCCAAGAGTTTGAGATTGTTGTGAGGTGTGACACCAGGGAACTCTACTGAGGGCAACAAGTAAAACTCTGTCTCAAAAAAACTTGCTTTTGTTCTATTAAGTATACGAAGCTATGACCATCACAGTTGTGATCATTCAAGGCCTGTCAATTAAGTTGACAAACTTTCCAGTGTGGGCTTACATTGGCAGCACTGTGCAAACCACTCAGTAGGGCTTCATAACCGTGGCATATCCATGTCTCACAGCTGTGTTGAGGTGTGGCAGCGTCTTACTGCATGGCATTCATTATTGTCATTGCATGTTTTTGTGTGCAGTGCAATGACAGCTTGATGATCATTCTAGAAAAAAGTTCCAAATTGCTTTTAAGGGTGAACTGGGCACTGGTGTCAGTGCACAGCTTTCCAAGGGGAACACTTTGAAGGTGGCTGTGGTGATGTTCAGCAAGGAGGCACGTAGCACTTGTTCCAGGATGAGTTTTCAAACTTACATGTCAGACCTGATAGACAATAAAGTGTGAACATATGCTATATTGGGGGTGATCTGGGAGCCCAAATTCTCAGGAAGATGGAGCAATTGAAGCTAATTTCCCAAAGATACTGGTATCTGCCCTAGACCACATGGCCTCTCAGCTTACAAAACAGAGTCATTTGCTGGAACAGAAAAAATTCTCAAAAGAGAATTTGTATTCTTTGTTATGTAAATTCTCATTATTTTACCTTGTGAAAGTTTTTCATTAACTTTATTTTAAAATAAATTGTCTAAAGCAGCATTATAGGAACTTGAAAATTTGGTTTCAAAATACAAGTTATAAGGGAGTTTTAATATTTTAATATCATTAATCATTTTAAAACAAGCTTTACTGATAGAAATCCAATTAAGAAAAAGTTGAATATAGAAGAAAGTTTTAGGAATTGAATTATGTTTTTATTAATAGAATATAATTTAAAGATACTAATCATCTGTTATTATCTTTTCTGATACACCCCTAACAGTTGTCAAAACAATACTGTTTAGCAATTGTAAATTGAGCCCTTAAGTCCACGGGAGAGATGCTACTGAACAGACTTGTCATTTTTTCAGTGTACATTCCAGGAAAACTTCTCCTACAGGGAGAGCCAGCCCTCCTCCTCCACTGCCTGGCCTGCTGGACACACAGAAGGCCCTCTCCCTGGCCCTGTCCTCACTGAGCCTCGTCCCAGTGTATTTCCAGACAATCTTTCTCTCCTAGAGACTTTATGCCAGGACATAGATGCAGCTTTTCTCTTTTTAAATTTTTCTTCGCCTTTAGCTTTCGTTAAGAGCTATTTGTGTGTAAAGTGCTTTATTATTCATCTCCTAAGAGTAGAGGGAAAACTCAGTGAACCTTACATGAACTTCAGTAATGCAACATTAAGTAAGCTAAGACTTTACCAATCAAGAGATGTACAACAATAAATAATATATTCAATCCCAGCATGCACTAGATATAGACAAATAGGCCTCAAAAAAATCCCTCCATACATAAGGGAATAATTCCCTCACCACAGTATTTGCTATGAAATCACAGAATGACTTGTACCACAAAAAAGACTATGCTTTTAGAGTCAGGATTAAATTTTAATTGATCCAGAAAATAATAATAGTAGTTGTTAACATTGATCAGGTGTTTGCTATGGGTCAAGTTCTGTTCTGAGCTTTGTATGTGTATTCTCTCTCAAAATCTTCTTGGCATTATGGCATAGTTCTATTTTTTCTTTATTTTACATCAAATGGAGGCACAGAGAAGATAACATATCGAAAATTACACAGCTTGCAAGTGTCGGGGCAAGAATTAAACTCTGGCGCTCCAAGGCGAGAGCCGGTTTCCTGACTGCTGTTTCTGCACTGCCTCACTCAACTCATTGTCAGTAAGTGCATGTGTGTGTGTGTGCGTGTGTGTGTGTGTGTGTGTGTGTGTGTGAAGAGACTACATGTGCCCTCCATCAGTGAGAATCAAATACAAATCCTCAAATTTACATCTGGTCACTGAATAGTGCGTGTTTTTCATAAACTGAAAAAATAATGTACAATTATTTTAGTAAAGACATTTTTACTAGATTAATATTTTTTCTTGTCAACCTAATGCTTTTTAGTTCTTTTTCTTTTAACTGAGAGATACACAGTGATTCTAAGTAAGAATTATTGCCACATTAGTAATACATTATTCTTCTGTTACTTCATTAATTTTCAAGAAATGTGGACTTTTGACTAAACATAAAATACTTTAGATAACACAGGAAAAAAAGATGCTAAATAAATAAAAAGAATATATAGGCTTTGAATATTCTGGCTCATCCTCAATGATGCCATTACACATCTATACCAAGCAAAATTGCAAAAATGTTATGCAAATAGTAAGTGTTGAGAAAAATTATACAGGAAGAGTTGAAATAATTTATTTCTTAAATGGCCAGCAAACATGAAGAAATGCTTAACCTCACTAACCATCAGATAAATGCTAATTAAAACCACACTGACATACATCTTACTCCAGTCAGAATGGCTAGTATTAAAAAGTCAAAAAAGGACAGATGTTTCTGAGGATAAGGTGAAAAAGAAATACAGTGTTGGTGGTAATGTGATTAGTCACAACTCCCATAGAAAATAATATGGGGACTTCTCAAAGAACGAAAGTAGATCTACCATTTGATCCACAAATCCCACTGCTGGGTATCTACCCAAAGAGAAAGGAGTCATTATATCAAAAAGATACCTGTACTCATGTATTTACTGAAACACGGTTCACAATAGCAAAGATATGAAATCAACTAAAGTGTTGAGTGGATAAAGAAAATCTGTAATACTACTTGGCCATAAAAATGATGAAATAATAAATTTTGCAGCAACTTGGATGGAAGTGGAGGCAGTTATCCTCAATGGAATGGTTCAGGAATGGAAAATCAAATACCAACGCTCTCATCTATAAGGGGCAGCTAGGCTATGGGTTTGCATGGTTGCAGAGAGTGGAATAGTAGAGAGTGAAGATTACACAGAGGATGAAAAGGGAGTGAAGGATGAAAAATTACCCATGGAGTACAATGTTCGCTATTCAGGCGATGGGGTCACTAAATCTCAGGTTGCACCGCTATACAATATATCCATGTAACAAAACTGCACTTTTACACTCTATTGAAATTTAAAAAGAGAGAGAAAATATAATAATTTTCCTATAGGCATTTTCAAGTACATTTATTTTGTTTGTAACCTATAGATCCTTATGACTCAAAGTCAAGAATGGACAAATCATTAAAATCCAATATACAATTGTATGAGCCAATACATAGTCAAAATAGAATCTCAAAATTATGACTCTTCATTGTCACTGACTCAAATATTATCTCTTTAAAATACATGTACAATGTCTTTTAAAATTTTTTTCAGTAATAAATGAGCAAGAATTTTAAGCCTGTCTCCTGAATAAATCCAACAATTTGCGGGTTTAATTTTTGTATCTGAATGATACAGAATAGAGCAGTCCAAAATGTTTTTGTCAACAGATTTTCTGGGATGAGTTTTCTTATTGTAATATAGAGTGTATGTTAGTTCTCTTAATCAAATTTCTTATCACAAAGATGTAAATAGTTCCTCAAACATAAATTTAATATCTGATGGATACATTCTATTTGTATTAGGTATGATATGAAATAAAAATCTGGGGTTTTTTGTTTGTTTTTGTTTTTTTATTTTATTAATAATTTATTGTAAGAAAGACAAGCTAATGGTAGTTTGCAGTAAAAACCTTTACAAGACCATTTCATCACAAATATACAGACACTATAAAAACTGTGTCATGGTGGTTTCGGTACTAAACAGAAATGCAGAAGGTCCCCATTACACTTTCCAATAATGAAAAATGTTTATAATTCTAAAACATGGCAATCCATTTAAGACATGACCATGTGTAAGATCTTTCCTCATCCTATGTACATCTAAAAATGAATGACATTATTGAAATATATTAATGAGAAGTCATACTTTGTGGAGAAAGACATACAGTGAAACCCTGGTTATATTTTAAAAAATCAAGGTGCTAGGTAATGGCACTAACACCACCAAAATTCCGTTGAAAACAAATGTACAAAATATCTTGAAAATGTAGCTAAAACAATGCAAAATCAAATCTGTACATAAATTTGCAAAGAAAGAGACAGGAAAATTAAAATAATCAAATCTATATAAATACATGAATCATGCTAACATGATGGTAGGATTGATTTTTGTTTCATTATTTTAACACAGAGCAATGGAAATACCAAAAGATGTTCAGAAATGGCACAGCCGACAGAAACCTCACTCAGTTACAGGAGGTTAGGACCTGGAAATGGCTAACTGTCAAGAGGCGAGGGAGCTGCTGCAGCCATGCCTGTTTCAGCTCACCACAAAAAAGTGCTTAAGCACTGCTACAAAGAACAATGCAGAAGATTATCCATATAATCTCCAGGTTTCTTAAAGTCCAGGCACTTGGGGGAGGGAGTTGAGCATCAGACTTCTGTGTGCCGCTGGGAGTCCAGCAGAGGGACCGTCACGTCTTCAAAGTGGCATCATCTCCACTCACATAGTCACTCATCATGACCTCCGACTCCACTTTACAGCACGCTGACACATCAGAGCAGGAAGCTGTAGAAGTGTACACAGACATGGGCATGTTTTCTACAGTGGGGGCCTCGAAGTTTCCCTGGCACCCTGGAGGGTAAGGAGCATAGGGGTCTCTACAAGTACTGTTCTCACCAGTGCCTTTGGGGGGGGGGGTTCAGACATATCCATGGGGTATGATTCAAGTTGAGCCTCTGACAGTTTCTTGTTGAAGAGCCCAAACTGCCTGTGGCAGGCATGTCTCTTGGGGGGGGTGTATGGATTCGAACTGATCACTGAATTCTGGAGGCTATGTGGTAGCTCATCAGGCACAGGTAAGTCCTCCAGTGGTGGTGGGAAGTCGCTTTCAATGTCATAACCTCCAGGTTAATAGTCAGTATGGATGGCATTTGGATCTGCTGAGTACAGGGGTGTCTGCTCATCAATAACCTCGTAAGTGGGGAACTCTTGTATCTCTGGCAGAGGAACACTTGGCATCCAATCTGAGGTATCCCAGTGATATCCATTGTCATCACATGATTCAGACTGGAGAAACTGAGGGATTGCTGTTCTTTTGTTTCTAATTTATATACACCGGATTTGTTTCTTCTGTTTTCCTCTACTGAGTTTAGGAATGTTTTTATAAAGCATTAGCACTTAAAATACTGCTTCAGCATAGTTGCGTCTGTGGGTGGAAGATTATTTCGACATTTATTCACTTGTTACGTGCCCCAAGAGATAGACTTCAAGGAAAATGATAGGAATATTGCCTGTCACTTTGAGGATAAGCCCTAATCTTTATAAGTGGCACAAGGCTGAACTCATATATTTCTACAAAGAGATAGTTTTTAGAATTAATCTAATATATTACATTTTTGGAAATGAAACTTTTTTATTTCAATACATTTAGAGGTTATGCCTGTTTTTGTTACATGCATAAAGTGTATTATGCTGAAATCAGGGCTTTTAGTGTACCTGAAACCAGAATAGTATACACTACATCTGATAAGTAGATTTTTATCCTCCACCCCCATTTTCCCCCTTCTTCTTAGTATTCAATGCCCATTATACCATTTTATGAACATACATACCCATCATTTAATTCCCTCTTATAAGTGAGAACATGTGGTATTTGTTTTTACATTCCTGGAATACTTGACTTGGAAGAATAGTCTCCAGTTCCTCCAACTTGCTTTAACATGCATTATTTCTTTCCTTTTTATAGCTCAGTAGTACTCCATGGTGTGTGTGTGTGTGTGTGTGTATACACACTATGTTTTCTGTATCCAGCTGATGGCCACTGAAGTTGATTCCATGTCTTTGCAGTTGTGAATTGCACTGCAATAAACATTCTGGTGTCTTTTCTGTAAACTGACTTCTTTCCCGTTGGATAGATGCCCAGTAGTGGGAGTGCTACATTGAATGGTAGGTTTATTTTTAGTTCTTTGAGGCATCTCCATACTGTTTTCCCTAGGGGTTGTACTAGTTTACTTCCCCACAAACACTATGTACAAGTTTTCACCTTTTCACCACATCTACACCAGCATCTATTTTGTTTTGACTTGTTCATAATTGGAAATGAAAATTTCTAACTTACAAACAAATAAATAATAAAGTCACTAGTCTAGTCCTACTTGAAGTGGCAATTGAAACACAGCTAGCTCTGTTATAATAAATGAGCCATGATCATTTATTTCCCTGAGGCGCATATGTAAATCCATCTATAAGGAAAGATCTATAAAAAGGAGAATAGAGCCAGATATGATGGCTCATACCAGTAATCAGCACTCTGGGAGGCCGAGGTGGGTGGAGACCCTGAGCTTAGGAGTCCGAGACCAGCCTGAGCAAGAGTGAGACCCTGCCTATAAAATCAGCGGGCATTGTGCCAAGTGCCTGTAGTCCCAGCTATTCTGGAGGCTGAGGCAAGGGAGGATCCTTTGAGCCCAAGAGTTTGAGAGCAGTAAAGTAACACTTTGCCTTAAAAAAAAAAAAAAAAAAAGAAAGAAAGAAAGAATAACAGTGCACTATTTTTAGGAAAGGCACTGAATTCAGCATAGACTTTAAAGTATATTGATTCCTATCCCATCCCACCCTACTTCTTCCTGAAATATTGGTTGTAAGTTTATTTACTAAAAGATAAAGGAGTCATATTTTCCCAAAGGTTCATTCATCAGGCAAAAAATAAAAAAGTCTATTCTCCCAGTGTCTACATACCAAACATACCAATCCTGGGGAATCATCAGTAGTTTTTGTCCCAAAACCTAGCTATCCCTTCTACACAAGAGTAATCAACTCTATGTTGCTTGTTTCTATGAGAAAGGAGGAACCCGACAAATGGAGTAGGTTACCTCTCTGATAAGATCCTTGATAATATTATATGTGATTTTCCAAAATTAAAAAATTTGAATGTGTTGTATAGTGGTACTGATGAGTGTCTCAGCCAGACACTTGAAAGGCAGTGAAATATCTGGGCAATGATATAAAGTCAGAACTTCTACAACACTCATGGAGATCTGAGCCTGTTTGAAGGGAACTCCTTGGGGAAGCAGAGCATCATATGGTGTGTCCACATGAGACCTAGACCATGGGCACCATGGCTGAAGAAAGTGCCATGGTAAACTTGGCATAGGGGAAAAAAGATATTCTGTATAACGTGCTTGACACATAATAATTTTGTCCATAATAATTGAGGACCCATGTAGAACGTAACTCACCCTATCACTGTACTATATTTTCCTCCAACCACACTGAATTGACTAGAGAAGCAACTTCCTTTCAGGGATATAAACTGAGGAGAAGCAGCTAAGAAGAAAATAACAGAAATGGTCTCCCCATATCCAAAATTTTTCACTCTACTAACTGTGTTGGTATCCATTTTCATAGATTTAAATTCAGCATGAAATTTAAGACATTAGTGAAGGGCTTATGAAAAAATAGGAAATTTTTAAAGTCCACTATAATTTTATTATAACAATTTGACTTAAGATAGAGACATCTATAAACTACCTTTAAGTCACAAAGAAAAAGATTAATAATTTGAGATATGCTTAGGTTACATGGCAGAGCATAGCATATCCCTTGGCAATGTTGGTCAGCAATAGATCATATACATGGCAGTGGCCCCTTAAAATTATACCATACTTTTACTACACCTTTTCTTGTTTAGATAGGCTTAGATACACATATTTGCCACTGTGTTACAATTGCCTACAGTATTCAGTACAGTAACATGCTGTAAAGGTTTGGAGCCCAGTACCAATAAGGTATAGCTTTAGCACACAGTAAGCTACACTATCCAGGCTCATATAAGGACACTCTATTATATGTGTACACAACAGAAAATCACCTAGCGATGCATTTCTCAGAATGTATCCCCAAGTGAACTGATGCATGGCTGTACATACCCTGATTATAACTATCTTCAGATATCTTAATCAGTGGCAAAGTTGATATTCCTAAAATCTTAATCTATTGAAATTTCAGCTTCCACCTGGGTTGCGAAAATTTCTAAGAAGCAATGACAGTTGGATGAACTGTAATGAGAAAAAGGTAGATAAAGTACAAAAATCTTGATTTTCCATCAGGCCATCAGAGAGCAGAGGTCACTGGGCAATGAAGTAGCCTGAAATACAAGGAAGGACAAGCTCTTCCCAGAAGAAAAATATTTGAGGCAGAGCTTGGGTGAAGTGGTTTAGATTTTACACAAGTGTGTTAAATACTAAGAAACTTGAAATTAATTGATAAAGGACAAGTGTGAGGTATGTGGTGGTTAGAAACTGGAAGATGCAGACCAGGGAAGATTTCACATATATTGGCAGATTCTTTTCTACTGAGTTCTACCAGTTTCACAAGAAAGGTTGTAGGTAAGCTAGGTAAGCTGTATGACCAGAGAAAAGGCCCTGCGGTTATTCAGGAATGCATAAGGGATGCCACTGTGGGAAGGGAAGAAACTTGACCTACTACCTGGATCCTTCTCTTACGCAAAGCAAACACCTTAAATGTCTGGGGTACCCAAAGGAAACGCTGTCACCCTTAGGGCATGTCTCAGTTCATTCTGGATTCTGTAACAAAATACCATGAACTGGGTAGCTAAGATACAATAAAGATTTATGTTTTATCGTTCTCGAGGTTAGAAAGTCCAAGATTAAGGTGCCAGCAGATTAGATGTCTGGTGAGGGCCGGCTTCCTTGTTGTGTCCTAACTTGGTAGATGGGGCAAAGTACTTTGGCCTGTTTTGTAAGGGCATTAATCCCATTCATGAGAGCTTCACCCTGAAGACCTAATCACCCCCCAAAGGTCCCAATTTCTAATAGCATCTCCTCATGGACTAGGATTTCAACATACGAATTTGGGAAAACACATGAAGTCTAGGGAAGGACAGGTTTGCTGGAATAATAGTAAAACAAACAAAAAACCTTGAGAAGTATAAAGGATGCCTGGTTTTCAAAGGCCTATAGTGATATGTCATAGGTCTCCTGCCTTCAGGGAGGTGCCGGATGCTGTCAGACACAAAACTTGCCATAAATGTAATAGATTGGCTGCAACAGAAAAGAGGGGCTGGAAAATGGAGGAAATCTCAGTCCAAATTTCAGTCACAGCATTTGTCAAATAATGAGATTGCACCAAAAAAAAATACAATCACTCACCAGCCCCATCCCTTATCATGAACCCAGCAAGCATCACGTGCAATGCAGTGGCGTGCTGCCACTCCAGGAAAGGCAGGGGAGTGGTAAAAGACTCTTTCTTTGGTACAGACATGCTGGAATTACTGATGGCTTGAGAAAGGATATGAAAATACAGAAAAACTCCTGAAATCCTCAGCCTTTCTGACAATACAATAAGCTTAAGGCAGTGGTACAACGCTCCTAGGAAGTTTGTTGTGTACTAAAAGATACCAAATTAACAACAAAAATTAACTCCACTCTTCTAGATAGAGTTCATTTCCCAGAAAAAAAATTATTTACTTCAGTTTCTACTATTTTACATTCAATGATGCCATTGACTAGCAATCAAAGAAAAGTTATGAGACATTGGCCAGGCACAGTGGCTCAGGCCTGTAATCTTAGCACATTGAAAGGCTGAAGTGGGAGGATCACTTGAGGTCAGGAGTTTGAGATCAGCCAGAGCAAAGGGTGAGACCCCATCTCTCCTGAAAATATATATTTAAAAAAACATAAAAAATATCCCTGCACAGTGGCACAGGTCTACAGTACCAGACATTCAGGAGGGTGATGGAGGAGGATCCCTCAAGCCCAGGACTTTGATGTTGCAGGGAGCTATGAGCACGCCGCTACACTCTATCCAGAGAAAAGAAAAAGATTTTGTCTCAAAAAAAAAAAAAAAATTATGAGACACATAAATAAGTACGAAAAGAAAACTTTATCAAAGAACAAAGAAATCAAACAACACAACCAGAAATAGAGATGACTCAGATGTTTAAAGTATCAGTCTGGAATTTCAAACAAATTATGGTTTCCATGTTAAATGATCTGAAATAAATAACAGACAAATACATAAAAAGATGGGAAATTTCAGCAAAAGATGGGGAAAAAAACGCTGTCAATGCAGAATTCTCTAACAAGTGAAAATATCTTTACAAAATGAACACACATAAGGTCTTTTTCTGACAAAAGCTGAGAAAATTCATTGCCAGTAGATGCAATATAAGAAATGTTAGAGGGAGTTCTTCAAGCAGAAAGAATATGAATTCAGACAGAAACTTGAACCGACCAAGGACTTTTGAGCTCTGGAAACAGTAAAAATGAAATACAATTAACAATATATTTTACAAGGTTTTGTTTCCTAATGTGTGCCCTATTGTTTTACTATATGTATTTATGAAAATGTTATCTCTTATCCCATGATATTTTTAGTTATTATTTTATTTGCCTTGTCACAATGTTTTCGGTTTTTTGTTGTTTGTTTTTTAAAGAAAACCATTAGTCTCTCAATCGTACCGCTTAGCCTTGGTCGTTGGGAATTAAAAAAAAACCTTTTTCTAAGTGGATGTATGATTAAATATTTCTATCTGAACGCTAGTGATTATAAGAGAGAATTACCTATTTTCTTTTTAGTTAAAGCATGCCAAGTAATAAAGGAATTATTTTACATGTAACACATTATGCTTATCTAAAAGTAAAGGTTAAAATGAAGCCCCAGGTGAAGTATTTTTAGTTTGGTATCGTCAGCGTGGAAAGACTTGCCTATGAACACTCAGCAGCATGAAGCAGTCTTCACAGATGGGTGCAGAATCTCTGTCAACAGTATCATAACCTTGCCATTATTTGAAATGCAGCCAATTTTATTGCACTCTTTTTGTGTGGCTTAAAGTCTGTCGGGACATTTATTTCTGTTCTTCAACGATAGCTCTATAAATGACATTTTGCCATTTGTATTTTGCATCAAATATGACCATGGAGAAATAAACCTTTGATGAACTTCCATATGTATCTCATTAAGAATTCATAGAAGATTTTTATTGGCCAAATAAAGAGCAAAACGCCATTTTCCAGAACCAAAGCAAAAATTACAGCAATAAAAAGAATTTTCTTGAATCACAATAATTAGTATGTAGATGCATACTAAATACGTAGCAAATTATGTATCCTACCATGTAGGGAAGCAAAATTTTGGAGAAGCATCAGAAATAAGAGCTTAAGGAGTCTATTCATTATATCATGAATCTGAAAACCTAGCCAAACATAACATAGGAATTTTCTGCTCATTGCATGAATGAAAATGAAAAATATTTTTAAAAGAAGCAAAAAATGCTGCATAAATAGTATTTCAGTGTTTCAATATAAATAACGAAAGATGTCAGATAGCTGTGTCTTTTTTATTAATTATTTTGTTCTATATAGTCTCAAATACTAGCAGGAAGAATATATCAAACTATGGTCTATATAGGTGAAAGGCCTATATGCTTCTGGCAAAAAAGCTGTCGGAGAGATAGTAGTGAAAAGACTTTGTGCAGGCATACTTGTGAGAAACTGAGGCAGAATCCCATATGGCCAGGTTGGTTGCAGGCCTAAAACTCCCTGACTTAAGGTTGGCCTTGTTGGTTGCAGGGGTAAAAACCCCCTGACTTAAGGCCCACATGGGGGCAGAGGTTTGCACACCAATTTCTGTATGCCCTAGACGTTTCTTTATGCCTTGTTTAAAGGTCTGAAGTAATGGCCTCCAAAATGGCAAGGTCAGTAGGACAGATTTTGAAAGGGGTCTCTTTCCTCCATAGCCTCAGGCTTCATCAGATAAGAACAAAGTAGTAATGGCTAACAACATGTTCTCCATTAAGTTATGTTAAACCAAGTTATGTTGAAAGGGTTATGCTTAAAGGTGTATGTTAGATGGATTATCAGATTACTAGGGAGGAGCTACTTACAAGGTGGGTAGTCACAAGATATTTAAATGGATTAATGAAGTCATTGATGTCCTATGCACATGTGCAGAATAAAGTCATTGATGTCCGATGCGCATGTGCAGAGGAATTGTAATGAATATTAATGAGGTCATTGCTGTATAGTGCGCATGCACAAGATTGACTATGTAAACCAACAGTAAATAAGGAAGCTCGCCATTTTGCCTGAGCAAGTGAATTGTCACCTTTATTTAAAATACAATTTCAATAAGCGTGCTTATTCTCCATGACATTGCTTTTCTGTGAGACCCTTCTGGCAACAGGTCTGTGCTATACCTTATTCTTTTTTTCCTGTTACTTACTGCCTCTTAAAGCTTGTATTAGACTCAGGCACTTTATGTACAAAGCCCAGGTTCTATCACCATGGCAGCCTAAAGTGATCTCTCAGTGGATGGCTTTACTGTTTCAGAACCATCCTTGTAAGCACAGGACAATTGACAAAAATGGGGAGCTTGTGTCCAATGGTTCAGCTTGTACAGTTCCTCCATACATCCTCCTTCTCTGAGCTTGCTCTCTCTTCCAGGTCCTGTCAATTGGCTCACCCAGATTATCTAGCTCAGCCCCAGTGGCTGAAAATGAACGAAGACTATTGGAGAAAACAGAGAGGTGATGTCATCCAATGTTTTCTCTGGGGCTAGCAAATACTAATAAAATAGAAATATCTTGAAATGGGGCAAAAGTAACATATTGAAAATAAATACCCATTAGTATACCAATAATATACCCCTTCAAGTACATAATGGATATCAGGAAAAGCAAGTAATATTTGAATAAGATTCATCATAAAAGGTGTTATTCTACATATCCAGAATCTAAAATAGGTACAGGCAAATGAAAATTAAAACAAGGGTAGTCAGAATACTGACTCCACACTAGGTTTATTGTATTAGAAGGAAAGCAGTCTGAAAGAGGAGGTGTTTGAAGTCAAGTACGGTGAGGTCAAATCATCTAATTCTGTACATAAAGGCCCTATTTCTAAATAAGATCATATTCTGAGGTTCCAAACGATATGTCTTTCATATCATTATGGAAGACAAAATTCAAACCATTGATTATACCACCACTGCCCCATGTTTTGCTTCTTTTTCCTAGAGTTCTGGATTTGAGTATTTCTTCTAAGGAAAGTAGAAAGATTTTACCTGAAGCAAAAAAAGGAAAAAAAAAAACATTATATGACTCACCCCAACAAAGGGAATATTAAAGAATTTTAGGAAGACTTAACAAATAAAAATAACCACGTAGAATGATTGTGTGATGGGAAGAGCAAACACAAGGCAAATGGTTGGACTATCTTGTTTCATCTTTACGGTGTATGAAAATACTGTTCTTAAAGTGGTTTATTCCCTTTCCATCTTGACTTGTAGTTCATATTTTAACCTGTTACCATGGTCTTATATTATTTATACTGAGGATTTCCACATATTTTATTGAATAAATCACCTATTTTGAAAATAGTAACTTCTCTTTATAACTTAAATAATGGTCTAAGTTAACGTAAGTGAAAGATCTATTCATTCTCCCATATATGTAAATTACATGTATTTCGTCTTTTACTTTACAAGTCAAATTTCCCCTCTCAATTGTGATTTTCTTGATATCCAAACCCATAACATGTTCTGGGATAGTACGGATGGCTGGGACTAGGCCAACCATGCCTTTGCTTTGCCAACTTGCTCCATGTTAGATGCTAACAATTAGAAGGGTTCAGAAAGAGACAGACAAAAAGGCTGGAAGAACAAAAAAAGAGATCCACACCCCCTCTTCTTGTTTCATTTCAAGTCCTCTTTTCCTTCCCACTCTTGTGGTTGTTACTTTGGGAATGTTTCTGTGATAGTTCCGTCAGCAGCCTTTGCACGTCCTCTAGTGCTCACAGACTAAGGTTCAGAACACTCCCTCAGTGATCCCAGCAGCCCCTCCACTGTCTCCTCTTCAGGTGTGTGAATTTCTTCTCTGAAGATCCCCACATTCATGTGTTTAATTTTTAATAATTTCAAACTCTTCCCTTTGTCATTAAGCCCTAAGGTTGCTACTTCTTGCAGTTACTGCCTACGTGATACTTTTAATGTTCTCTTTTGCCTTTTTAAAATCTTTACAATCTCTACTCAACTGTTTATACCAAATTCTTTCTGTTAAATAACTATTATGGTGTGTACCTCATCTGCCAGACCTTACTGGCTGATTGAGCCATGGGTATCAAGGGTGGAGACTCAAGAGAAAAAAAAAAAAAACCTTCACACGTGAAGGATTGGAATCAGTTTTGTCATGTCTTTGATCAAGAACATGTTACTTAGCTTCTTACAGAAGGTATATGCGACGCTACTAATCCACATAGTGTAATTGCATCATGATTAATCACATTATTGCCTGTGTTTTATGGAGGTAAAGTAAGTTCCTTGGGGAACCAAGTAACTGCTTCACTTAACTGTTAGCTGCAGTCAGAATGACCCCGAGGAGTGCACTGTATTACTCACCAAAAGAAAACAACAAGCTCAGCGCTTTAAACTCTCAGCTCAAATTAAGAGATAACTGTAGAAATTCCAAGACAATTCTAAAATAAACCCCTATTCTTTATAGCCACAGGCCTGGTCTTAATTAAAATCAGACACAAACTTTAATTGAACAGGTTGCAAAATTATAACAGAAGTTGAATTCACAGCCTCATCAAATCTCATATAAAGGTTAGAACACTGTTTGGGAGAGAGTAGAGCCTTATAATTGACAAGTGTTTATTGGGTTGGATGCAAGTGGAGATGCCCTGAGTCTCCCTTGCCAATGGAAGTAATGTGATTTCGTATTTCTAAGGAGACCAGACCTCAGAATAACCTCACCTGAGAGGGGGTGCTCACAAATGAACGCTTATGCTCAAGATTCTCTTGTTGCCATTCTGTCCACAACTAGAATCGTAGCACAGCACAATCCAGGAAGACAAATATAAAATCTGATAGAGAAGAAAAGCTTATACATCAACGTTGGCAGAAATCTGGGAATGTGATTCATAATTATATCTTTGGTCGGATTAAGCCCTAGCCTAAATTCTATAGTTTATAATTAATGCTACGGATGCCATATATCAGTGGCTTGTACAGTGCTAATTTCTTTCATATTATCTCATTTAAGTTGGCCAATTCTCAGTAAGATTGTAACTATTATTCCCATTTTATGGATAAGCCAACTATCTCCTAACAGCTTACTGTTCAAGGTCAAGTTGTTTTTTAATATCATAGTTGGTGCTCAAACCTGACACACTGTTGTGTTTTTTTCTTCCTTCAATCCTATTCTGAAATAAACCTTAAAGAATTCATTTCCCTCATTGAAGTGGTTTTAGTGTAAGGTATCTCAAGAGGAATTTGACTAAATTTAGAATATTGAAATAGTACAGTTTATGAGTATCCTTCAGCAGGTAGTATTTTTATTTGAAAAAATACAATTGTCTATTTGATTTAAGGAACTGCTTTGTTTACTTTTATGAGAAATCAAGGTAAATTAATAACTTTGCCTAAGCCCAGAATTCTACATTCTTACATTTAGGATATACAGTTTTTAGACTGTCTGACAAAGATAAAACAAAGTAAATATTGTCTAGCATTTTAGTTTCTTATGAAATGTGTCCAGTCATCTTTCATAATTTTACTTTATTTTTTATATTCATACTCAATGCTTTTACCCTATCCCATCTCATCTTGCAATGAATTCGTCCCAGAATGCCATGTTCTACTGACTAGGAGTTCCTACCCAAAAACTTCAGTGTTAGCTGCATCCCTGGCCATTTCTGATGTGCTGTTGGGTCTTAGGTAGAACTGTGCAGACTTCACAATGGATGGGCACATACATACATCACCAAGCCTCAGGCAGAAATATTGTCCCTATTTCTTCCCTTCCTCTAAAAATAACCAGTATTTCATATATAAGAAAATAGCAGAATATCTGACTGAGTACACACTTTGGAGACTGACAGACTTACCGCCATGTGGATTGGGACCCATCACAGAAACATTCTGGGCTTGATTTTCCTCATCTGTGAGAAGAAGAAGAATAATGTTCACCCTGGAGTTACTGTGAGGATTTGATAGAATCAAAACAAAGCCTTTAGTTAACATGGTGCTGAGAGATTTGTGTACCCAGTATTAACGGGCTTTCCCTTAGAATTAAAACAACTAATGCTCCATATACTATACTGTAGCAAAATAAATTTGTGTGTCTGCAAGCTGTGACGGGTGTGTATGGGTGTGTACGAATGTGTATGGGGGAGAGAGAGAGAGTCTCAGAAGAGAGGGCAAAGGATATGAAAGGGAAGAAAACTTGGGCATAAACGTGAACCTTTTAGAATTAGAAGATGAGCATGTTTTCTGCCAAAGTTTAATATTTAACTTTGGTAAGAGAATCGTATAATGACCTCAAGTCTATGAAGACACAGGAAAAATAAAGCACAGATTACATCTCTGTGTTTCAAAACTTTTTCTATGAGGAATTAGTAACCTGAAGTAGCCAATTTATTAAGTTGTAATTTTCAAGATTCTTCTGAGTATATAATCAGAGATAAATAAAACATTTGAATTTTAGGAAATGCATAGATTACTCACATTTAATTCATAGAAAATTGACAGTCAATTCAAAAATATTGTTCAATTAAGTAGTTGCAGAAAATATTGCTGCTTTAGGAAGTTTAAGAAAAGGCAAACACAAATGTCAAAGATCTGCATAATGGACTAAATATGAATTCACTTTTATCAAAAACATTCAAATGTTTATTTTAAACCTCAAAATGCAGCTCATTCAGCTTTCCACACATTTGTGAAAGCTCTCTTTCTAAATTAGGAAAATCAATATAATTGTGAGGCCACTGATGGAGGTTAGGAGTAGTCCTGGCACAGTTGCCTTGGCCTCTTTCCTGAAGGCCCTTTTGGAAAGAGATGCCTTTTGCCTCCCACACGTATGTGGCCCATTCAACCACTAAGCATCTGGTACACCAGATGGCTCCGCTGCATACCTGGAACAGTCACCAGCAAGTGTAATTAGTGTTTTCTCTACTTCTGCATGAACTTAGTTACACGTTCTACTTCCAAAGACCTCACTCCACGAAATATTTATTGATCCCCTAGCACGTACAAGGTTATGGATATGACCAAGGTGACACAAATCCTTACCTTGAGAGCTTTGCTCACCTTTACTTCCAAGTCCTGTTTCTGATATTTTCCTGATCATGTTGCTTGGGAACAGATTGGGTTACTTTATAATAGTGATTTCATTTTTATATTCTGTTCCTTTTATGATATATGCCCTCTTTTATGTGCTTGTCATGTTTTATCATCTGTCCCAATTTCCATGTTTTGTCTTACCTTCAGAACTTGCATACAGCTTATTATGGGATGGTACCAAGGTACTTATTTTTTAGTTATTACAAACAAACTGAGGAAATTTTTTAACATACATATGCTGTCAGTTCACCCAAGAGTTTCTGAATCTGTAGGTCCAGAGGGTGTTCTGGTCTTGTTTTCTGCCCCAAGTTGTTCATGTCACTGACAATGATTACTTAACCACTGAGTCAGCAAGGACCTCAGGGTTATGAGGATATAGTTTTCTCTTGATAAACCTGAGGGATTGATTTTAAGAATTTTGAAATCTTGATCTCACAACCTATAAATAACAATTTATAGATGCTCAAGTCTCTTACATAAAATGGTGTAGTATTTGCATATAACCTATGCACATTTTCCCATATTCTTCAATCATCTCTAGATTACTTATAATACCTAATACAAGGCCTACATATCACGTAGTCTCATCATTTGGATCTAATGCCTTACTGAGCACACAGAAAAT
This sequence comes from Galago senegalensis, assembly GCA_963575145.1. Classification (NCBI taxonomy): domain Eukaryota; kingdom Metazoa; phylum Chordata; class Mammalia; order Primates; family Galagidae; genus Galago; species Galago senegalensis. The sequence continues at coordinate 17,577 of CAUYTI010158653.1, read as the reverse complement.
TAAATATTCTTGACCATCAATTGGTTGAATCCACAGAGGTGTATACAAATGACTAGCTGTATATTCTTTTCTTGAATTTTTAGAATAAAATTCTCAGTTGTGATTTTGAAAATCACTTTGCTTCTTTTGATTTTGGTAAATTAGGGGTAGGAGATGGACTGGAGGGGGAGGCATTATGTATGAAGAATAGTGAAATAAAATAATTTTAATATTTCACGGGGGAATGTAATGCATAGAGGCTGGCTAGGCATATTCAATATATGTCAAACACTCTTACAGGCCAACATATTGTGATCCACGGATATGCCCTAAAGAAGGAATCACAAGGTTCTACAGTTGGTTTCCTCAGATTCTGCTTCAGCTACAGCCTTGGCAGAAGTTACGTCCCTCCTGGGTCAGTCTTCATGGAGTGATGGAATGAGGATGTGGTATAAAGGCCTGGCCATCCCAGTCAAAGCAGGACTCTGTAATTAACATTGCCACCTTAGAGCACCCCAAAAAGCTAGTTGAGGTTTTTTTGAGCCTATGTAGCTCTTGAACTTATTTTTCTGCACAGTCCTGCTTCCTCTTCTTCCCTTCATAGGTGCTGGTTTCTAATACACACCTTTCAGCATCTACTTTCAAAGAACTTAACTTGTGACAAACAAATGCAACAAGTACAAGTTAATATACAGACAAAAGAAAGTGTGAAATCTGTGTCTGAAAGTGTTAAACCAAGTTCTACTTAGACACCAGTGTTAGAAAACATTTGATCAGAATAGAAAGTAATCGTGCTTACAAGAACTAAGAAGCAAGAAACAATTACAATAAGCCATGAACATCTGACTTATTACAAGTTTATAAATTAAGTTTCTTTCGTAAAAAGAAAAAAGAAAGAAAGAAAGACAATAGGTTTGGTGGATTCCTGTTTTTCTTCTTAAATCACAGTGAGCCCAGATTTATTATTTTTTCTCATGTAAGATGAGACACTTGGTCTGAAATGAAGTCATCAGAGAAGACCTGCCCTTACCTGTCCATCAGAACCCCCGTCCCGCCTTCCTTGGGCTTCAGGTGAAGAGATACTCTTGGCTATGGCTCATTCATCTGAATCCTCTTTCTTTCCCAATCTCTGGACTTCATTCCATCAATTTTCTTTTCTTTTCTTTCTCTTCCATCTTCATTCCTTCATTGCTAATTAAGTTCAAGTGTTTTCAATGATTATTAAGTGGTCACATGTGCACACACTCAAACACAACAGAAATAAGATTCCTCTGAGCACGTGCATGCTCTTCAGTTAGTTCCAACTGAACAGTGAGTATATATGGTGTTTGTTTTTCCATTTTTAGACACTTTACTTAGGATGATGTAAAGTGCTTAGATAGAAGTAAAACTTAACAGAAACCAAGAGAAAGAGGGAGGAGGAGATGGTAAAAATCTACCTAATGAATACTATCTAGGTGATGGGCCCACTTATACCCGTGGCTTAAGCATTATAAAAGTGATACATGTAACCAAAAATATTTGCACCCCATAATACTTTGAAATAAAAAAAAATGCCTCTGTGTTTTGTAGACATTTTTTCTTTTTCTCATTCTGGCAGGAATGCATGTTTCAAGAATGCATATTTGAAAGGAATAGAAAAAGAGTTTTGAATATAAATAAGGCTACTCAAAAGCATAAAATTACTTTTCAAATAAATTTCAAATAATATTTTGGATTAACAAGTAAGCAAGTTTTCTAAAGATATTAATTTATTCCTTATCCCCTAACTTTCCTATTTTATGTTTATAATTTACCTGTTATTAGTACCATAACCCAAACAGGTATTTTTTATGTTTTATTTTTTAATAATGGTGCACAATTGAAAAGTTCATTCACTATTGAGTTTAAGAATATTGGCTTCCTAAAAGTGTCTCCTGCGATATGTGAGTACATATGAAAATCTCTATCAAAAGTTAAGATATAAAGGTGCATATCTTTATTTCAAAGTTGAAGTCATTTTGTACACTGAAAACTATAAGCATAATATTTGCTATAAAAATTTCTTTTTTTTTTTTTCTGTCACCCTGGCTGGACTACCATGGCCTCAGAGCTTATAGCAACTTCAAACTCTTGGGCTTAAGTGATTCTCTTGCCTCAGCCTCCCTAGTAGCTGGGACTACAGGCACCCACCACAATGCCCAGCTATTTGTTGTTGTTGTTGTTGTTGTTTAGCAGGCCCTGGCCAAGTTCAAACCCACCAGCCCCAGTGCATGTGGCCAGTGCCCTAACCACTTAGCTAGCTACAGGTGCCCAGCCTAAAAATTTTTTTAATATTTTGTTGATATAAAAGTTAACGAGACAACAGTTCTGCAAATATTACCATTGGTAGTAAAGGACATGCAGGTTCTGTCTGTATTATTTCTTATAGCTTCTTGTGAATCTACAATTATCTAAGAATAAAAAGTTAAAATTAATGAGTCAAAAGTAATCAGGTAGAATTTTTGATTCTTATAGGCAACATCAATAATATTATCAGATAGTGGTCAGGAGATCAGAGTTACAAAACAAAATGAACTTCTACCCAAGTTGTTCATGAACAGCTTAATGTATCTTTTGAAGTTCACAATTTATTTTCATGCACACGTATCACAATATAAGTGTAAATTCATAGTAAAAGTTCTTCTAAAAATTGAACATATAGAATAAAAAATTCAAAATCTCTCTCACCAAGCTTCACCCATAATTCCAATCCTTTTCTCAGAAAAATCCACTATTAACTAACTATATTTTTTCACTTAGAGTATTTTCAATATATTTTCAGGTAAGTACAATAAAGATGAAATATATCTTTTTGATAGCTACCTACTATTCATTATATAGTTGAATAGAATATGCCATAAATCACTTAACCATTTCCCTATTAAGATCTAATGTTTTATTTTTACAGTAACAGATAGAATTAAGTTTTCTACATTTACCTTTCTCTAAATACATTTCTGTAGGAGATAAAATAGTTCCATTTTTGAATATTCACATTTAATATTAAGGATCCTCAGATTGTCCTCCAAAGCAGATTCACTGAAGTTTATGAAGGTAATATTTTCCCAACAGAATCTTTGATTAACATTTAGAAATGACAGCCTGGTAGGCAAGCCAATGGGTATTCTTATTATTATAGTTTAATTTTACTGATCACTAAATGTATTGGAAATTGTTCATATGCTCTAATTGTCTATTTTATTATTTTTTAGAACAGAAAACAAAATATTTTCTATTGACAGGACACTTATTTTCAGAGTGAAGTGTCACTATGTTTAACCAAATACTGTTTTAAGACCTATGGGAAAAGAGAGAGACAATGCAATATATTAAAGTATCATTAGCCCAGTATAACACAGTGTAATTTTTAACTGCAGAAATTAAATAATTAAAGTAACAATTACTACATATTGAACTTCAATGTATGACAGCCTCATTTAAAATTTTCATACACATGAAAATTAAAAAAATAGTAAAATACCTCTAATTTAAGTAGTCGTTATTGGCATAAGGGAAAGGGTGGGATTGGAAGAAAAACAGACAACTACAACCCAGTTCACATATTTGTCTTACGGATGATCAAACCTGGGTACATAGATAGTGCTCAGCTCTTCTCAAGATCAGACCACCTTCTAACCTGGGCCCTTTCCCCAACACTATGCTGTGTTTAATTTCCTCATGCATTTTCAATTATTAAAAATTAGTTTTAAGATGTGCCCTTACTAATCTAACTGAATCTATCAGCATTTTTTTCTACACATTGAACAAATATACTTAGCGACATAAAAATGTAATATAAGGTTAACTATTTGAAGTAATAACAAGTAAATTTTTCTGTATTTTCCAAAGCTTATCCAAAATACCAGAGCCTTACCCTTTTTTAAAAAAAATTTTCATGGCTATACGTATTCTGTTTTCAGCGTACTTTTAAAAAAACATTGATTTCTATCTGGACTGTTTTGTGGACACTAATTTCTTATGTCCAGTGTTTTTATGGAAAACTATAATTTGGTATCATTGAAAAGCTATTTTAATGTTCGTAATGGCCGTGAATCAATAACAAATACTTATTCTAACCCTACCTTTTTCTTGTTATCTATAAGTCAACTGTAATTAAGCTCAGGGTTTTCTTTCAGTTTCTCCCCAAAGAGCTCCATCACTTGCTGTGTTACTTCAACACAATTTCCATTTCTGCTGTTCTGCCAATATCACCTTGTCCCTCAGGAAATGAGCTGTGAGCAAAGGCATAATCATTAAAGAACAAAGTATATCTGAAATATCTCTATGACCACTGTTCAATATTGCTCCAGAGCTCTGCAGAATACTAATGTTGACTCAGAGGGGTAGTGAATAAATAAACACAATTAGATAGTTTAAGATGCTGTTCCATTATTTTTCTTATAAAAAAGGTTTGAAAACAAACAATTCAGGGATGGCTTAGGATGACCTCTATTATGATTTCCAGTTTTAAAATTTATAGAAAGTTTTTGATACAGCCTAATTGTGAGTGTTTCTAGGGTGGGATATATATATATATATATATATATTTTAATTTCGTGTATTGTAAATCATTGCTTAGCAACATTATTTTTAGCCTGGGAAGTGAATGTATCAGTAGAAATTAATATCACTTATACTATTATTTCTTAAGCTATTAAACACCACCTTATGCCAAGCTATTAAATTACAACCCAAATTGGTCATTAATTTCTTTAGCAATTAAAATAAAGGGAATTTTAACAACATTTACTGAAGCCATAGGGAGTCAATATTATTCTAAAATTAAATAAACCCATTTATTGGTTGATATTATTCTAAAATGAAATTTAACCATATTTAAAATTATCAAAGTTAGGAGCATTTCACTTTGTTAAATTATTGGTAAAGTGATGGTTTTTATACGTGATTTTTGTACATTTTTCTAACTATGTGAGACAGAGAGACAGAGACAAAAAGACAGAAATAGAGATAGAGATTGGTTCCTGGCCCTTGATTTTTTACACTTATTTATTTATTTATTTATTTATTTTTGAGACAGAGTTTTAAGCTGTCGCCCTGGGTAGACTGCTGTGGCATCACAGCTCCTAGCAACCTCAAACTCTTGGGCTTAAGTGATTCTTTTGCCTCAGCCTCTGAAGTAGCTGAGACTATAGGAGCCTGCCACAAAGCCCGTCTATTTTTTGGTTGTAGTTGCTATTGTTGTTTGGCAGGCCCGGGTTGGGTTTGAACCCACCAGCTCCTGTGTAGTATGTGGCTGGCATCTTAGCCGCTGAGCTACAGGTGCTGAGCCTGGCCCTTGATTATAAAGAGTTTTCCAGTATTCATTACAACCTTCAAGCCTGGGTTTATTTTGTGTCTGATATATAAAGCACTTGGACAATTTGAGAGAATTCTCTATGTCAAATTGCCTTCTTGAAAATCAAAAATCAGGTCAGTAATACAACTGACCTTGGTAGGAAAAAATAAAGATGAATTAAATTTTCTATTTTGGTTCTTAGAAAGTAGTGAACCCAGTATTAATAAATTCTTAATTAAAAGTATAACACCTCTTTAATGTATATAAGTATTTTTTCTGTGATTATTTTGAAATATTTTATATAAACTGTTAGAGAGAGGTATATTTGAGAAGCTAAGTGCATATAGATATTATATACACAACTGGTTAATCTCCTAGACTGCAGCATCTTGTATTTGGGCGAGTTATTAGTTATAATATATATCTTGGAAAGAAATTATTTTCTTCTATATCAGACAACCTCTATAAGTTAACATGGAACATCAAAAGTCTGGGACATTTAATCAATGTTAAACAGTAAGCCGATAAAGTACACGTCCTGGATGCAGGGTCATTAAATACAAACTGCAGCCCAACGCTAGCCTGCCATCTCTTTCTCTGATAAAGTTATATTAGAACAGAGCTCCACTCTCTGGCTCTCTATAGCAAAAGTTTGTCAGCTTCTGCCCTTGACAAATCCTTGGACGGTCGTCATCCATATTGAAGGAACATGCCATTCGCCTTCAGATGTTAACTGTTAAATTATTGATAATTTTTCATAACAAAATTAATTTTAACTGTATAGATAGCATTTAAAATATCTTACCCCAAAATCCAGTTTTGAATGCAGCTAATTTGTTCACAAGATGTATTAAAAGTCTATGTCAAAGTATTCAGTAATTAGCATGTAGAACTTTAGAAATAACTTTTATAGATTAATTGAGTGATGTTCAAGGAATGTGGATTTTACAAAGATTTTCTACGCTCTGGTGCCCCCAAATGAATGAGGTTTGGGAGTCCGACAATCCCAAAGCAAAAAGTAGGCCTATACCATCATTTGAGTCTAGATCTTAATAGAAGCCTTCATTAATATAAGCACTTAAAAGAAGCCTCAGTTTCCTGAGTCTGATGGCCCCATAGCCTAACAGCAGAGACATTAGTTCAGCTGATATTTTATTACTTTCTCTTGAGAATTTGTTTTTTTTTTTGTTTGTTTGTTTGTTTGTTTTTTTGAGACGGAGCCTCAAGCTATCCCCCTGGGTAGAGAGCCATGGCATCACGCTCACAGCAACCTCCAACTCCTGGGCTCAAGCGAGTCTCCTGCCTCAGCCTCCCAACTAGCTGGGACTACAGGCACCCGCCACAACACCTGGCCATTTTTTTGGTTGCAGCCATCATTGTTGTTTGGCGGGCCCGGGCTGGGTATTCGAACCCGCCACAGGCGCCAAGCCTTGAGAATTTGTTAATGTTAATTATGTAAATATTCTGAAATTATTTTATCCAGGTCTGTTTCTCTATTAGAAAGATGTGAGCTCCTTGGTGAAATTCTATGTATTTAACTTCTTTAATGTTTGGTGAACATCCTCTATAATCCACATTTATTCCTAAGGACAGTACTAGGCATACAAGTGCTGATCAATAAATAACTGTAGTAAAATGATTTTTTTCTTCTGGCTAGATACCTGGTAATTAGATGCACAATCAAATGGAAGGTCAACTTTTAGTTCTTTAAAAATTCCTCACAATCCTTGTGATGGAATTAGTGTCCCTGTAGGAGAAGGAAAAATAGATCATGTCAGTATTGGCCTGCAAGAAAGGATCCTGCTCTGAGCTGCATCTTTGATTAAAATTCAGGTATTAAAGTATGAAATTTAAACATTATATTTCAAGTGTCTTTGAGGTATCATGGTTATACCCCCCCATAACACAGAGTGTGTATAGTACAAAATCTTAGTCTTTGTTGTGAAAATAAGATTCCAAGTATTGTACAATACAATGGATAGAGTACTTCTTTTAAATTTTCCATTGACTAGACATAATAACCAATTATATTTATCTGGGTTAGAATTAAAAATCAGTTTGGCATTATCTTTATTAAAACCAATGATTTATTAAAAATTTGATTTTGTGGAATCTCAAGACTAGATAAATTAAATAGAAAATATAATGTCTGGGGCAGTGCCTGTGGCTCAGTGAATAGGACGCTGGCCCCATACACCAAAGGCGGTAATTCAAACCCAGCCACAGCCACTCGAGAGGCTGAGGCAAGAGAGTCTTGGCTCAGCCCAAGAGCTGGAGGTTGCTGTGAGCTGTGACACCATAGCACTCTACCAAGGGTGATAGAGTGAGACGCTGTCTCTAAAAAAAAGAAAAAGAAAAAGAAAGAAAATATAATGTCTTTTTTTTTCTTTAGCCATTGAATTTCTAGGTTTATCAATACATTCTGTGCATTTTAATATTTGAGAGATTTTAAGTTTGATGGATTTTGTTTATAATTCTACTGGAAAGGGTGATGAAAAATTACTTTTTTAATAAAGGTCAGAATGCAGGAAACTTTATTTGTCTCACTGTTAACAGAGCTTTACAAGGGAAAATTTCCATTCCAGTGTTTGAAGAGCTTTCTGGGTTTCTTACTTGAGATAATTACTTCTTCAAATACATTTTGCTCATTAATTTCCTCTGGGACTTAACTTTCCCACTTCTCATTCAGTGTATTCCTGAAGAGTAACTTGTTTTGTAGCTTCTGACATTGATTCCAATTGTTGCTTCTGATGTGAAAGAAAAAGAGCCCTTCCCTTGAGATTCTAACTTATTGAAACTTCTCCTGCTAGAATTTTCGCTTTATTAGTAGGCTGGCCACATTTTCAAGTAATTAATTGTCTTCTAAATTACTATGTTAACTTACTATCTATTAAATTTTAAGCTCTACAAATTTAGTATCTTTTATTTTTTTCCAGGGCAGAATTTTTTTTCAAGAAATTCAACTTTATTTCTTAATGGCTTCTTTTCCACCTGTATCTCAGGGATTTTTAGGCTATTTCTCCATGTATAAATGACGCTTTTGTGGTACTTTAAAAACTGAGAAACTATAGCAAACCCTATAGTAAAGGAAATAATATATTATTCCCTGCCAAGGAAACATTATCATTTTATTTTTCCTCCTTTTTTTTTTTTTTAAATTTTGTGAAAAGAGAACAACTTTTGCTTGTTTTGGAAATGATGTGTACCTCATATTTTTCTTCCCTCTGTCACAGTAAACTGAATAACTGACACTTATTCAGAATAATCCCATGCAAAATGTTCTCCACACTGTAAATAATATCAAAGATCTGGCTCATTTCCTGACATCATTAAATAGCAAACTCATTGCTAAGTACATTTAACTCATTTTTTTTTCTTAAACTCATATGGATTTAGGTTATTTAAACCCGGAATCACTTTCTTGCAAATTTTTCTGTCTAGAAGTACTGAACTTTACCTCCTTGAACAATACACATGAACCCAAACACATTCAAGCAAGCTTTGCTATCCCACAGAATTTTAAGACAAGCATTATTTTCAATGGAATTCAGTTTTACTTGACAGTTTTTTTTATCTTTTTTTAATGTCAAGGTATCACAGGGATACAAATGTTTTTGGTTCCATGGATTGCTTTAATAATGCATGAGTGATGATTATAAGTGTGCCTATTACTCAAACAGCGTTCACTGTGCCCATCCTGTAGGTCATTACCCATCTTCTCCTGCCCCCTTCCCTATGCTTGATTTCCAATGAATGTTACCTTCCTCTGTGCACATGTGTGCTCATCAGTTTGTTCCAATTTAATAATGAATACGTGTGGTGTTTGATTTTCCATTCTTTAGATACTTCACTTAGGATAATGGTCTCTAGTTCTGTCCAAATTGTTACAAAAGGTATTACATTACCCTTCTTCACGGCTGAGTTCTAACCCATGGTATACACATACCATGGTTTGTTCATCCACTAATGAATTGAAGGGCACTTGGGTTGTCTCCACACCTTTGCAATTGGGAATTGTGCTACAGTAAACATTGAGTGCAGGAGCCTTTTAGATAAAATATCTTCTTTTCCTATGGATAAATACCAGTGGTAGGATTGATGGACCAAATGGAAGGCTTACTTTCACGTCTTTGAACAATGTCCATATTATCCATAGAGGCTGTACTAATTTGCAGCCCCACTAACAGTATGTAAGTGTTCCATTCTCTCTGCGTCCACACCAGCATCTATTGTTTTTGAACTTTTTTAAGAAAAGCCATTCTAACAGGTATAAAGTGATATCTCATTGTGGTTTTCATACCATTTTAATGCCATTGAGCATTTTTCCTTGTGTTTATTGGCCATTTGTCTATCTTCTTTGGAAAAGCTTCTGTTGTCTTTTGCCCACTTTACAGCAAGGTCATTTATCCTTTTCTTGCTAATTTGCTTACGTTCTTTGTAGATTCTGGGTATTAGCCCTTTATCAGGTACATGGCTTGCAAATATTTTCTCCCATTCTGTTGGTTGTCTATTTATTCTATTGATTATTTTCTTGATAGTGCAGAAGCTTTTTAATTTAGTCAAGTCCCATTTATCTATATTAGTTATTGCCATGATTGCCACTGGGGTCTTCTTAATGAATTCTTTGCCTAGGCCAGTATCAAGACAATTTTTTCCAATATTTTCTTCTAGAATTCTTATGGTTTCATACCTTATATTTAAGTCTTTTATTAATCTTGAATTAATTTTTGTGAGTTGTTAGAGACATGGAAGCTGTTTCATTCTTTGGCATGCAGCTATTCAATTTCCCCAGCACCATTTATTGAATAGAGAATCTATTCCATAGTGTATATTATTGTCAGCTTTGTCAGAAAATGTGTGTATGGCTTTATACCTGAGTTTCCTATTCTATTCCAATGGTCTACATCTGTCTTATTGTACCAATATCTGTTTTGGTTATAGGGCTTTTGGTAGGAAGGCCCCTACTCCTTTCTCTTTATGATCTATATCTGAACTGCCTCTCGTTACCTCTCTCCTTTATCTGAAATCCAATCTTCCCTCCAGTCCAGCAAGCAAGGTCTCTAGTCTGCCATCTTACTGCAAAGTCCTGAAGTTCTTTCTCATTAAAATTCCACAAATTATTTTTGCTCACAATGAAATTCGTATATTTATTTTCTTTTTCATTATCTGTGTGCTCGTTCTCTATCTCCCAGTATCCTATGTAAATTATTATTATAGTTATATTTTTCTCCATCATTTTTCTATAATAGCATGACCTTCTTTCATTATAGTTTCTATAGTAAAATGCTAATTATGATAAACTGAGAGTTTCTATTGTACAAAGCACACGATAGGGCCTCTTACAGTACTTAGTACACCCTCATAAGCATTTGTTCTTATTTAAATACAATTGCATTGAAAGATGGTGCAAGGTTGCAAATATTTTTTGTATTGATATTTTACTTTACCTGTATCAAGCACAATACATACTTTAGAGGAATGGAACCATGTCACATACAAGTTCATCTACATTATAGCACCTAACTTAAACTTGGAGGGTGAAGGTTGGTGAATAGGAAGGCCAAGATCCTGAGAATATCATGGAAAATGGGAAGAGTCCTATCAACTCTTTCACAGAAAATAATGCAGAGGATGTGTGGTAGAGGAGTGCATGGACAGTTGAAAAACCCAAAGACATTAACAGTAACAAAAACAATGAAGGGTAACATAGCTAGGCCTACCTACCCCTCTATACCACACTATAAGAAATGCTAATATTTTTATTTTTTGCCAATTTATAAAGGTAAATCATCAACATGTTTAAAGCAGAAAACATAAATAGATAAGTGTTTTTTCAGTATATTTATTTATTTTATTAAGTCATATCATATAGATCATGAATACATTTATGCATATGTGGGGTACAATGTGTTGTTTTTTTATATAATTTGACATGTTTACATCAAACTAATTGATATGGCTTTTGCCTCATTTACTTGATTATTGTGTTAAGACATTTATGTTCTACACTTTATAGATTTGACTTGTACCCTTACAATATGCTCCATAGGTGTGGTCCTGTCGTTTACCCTCCCCCCATGTGTTTTTAAAAACATACCTCTAACTTTACTGTACAATGCAAATCACAGGGGTTGCCAACATATCTGAGGGAAAACTAATTGATGGTCTACTGCTGTAGAATAAGTGGAGGACGTTTAAGGTTAGAATAAATTAGTGGCAGCACAGATGAAGAAAAGCTGAAATGTTTGAGAGGTATTTCAAAGTTAAAGTTGACAGGACATAATGAAAGGATTGGATATAGAGAAAGGTGGGGAGGGGAAAGATGAATTAAGGTGCCTTATAGGTTTTGTGCTTAGAATTCACTAAAAATTACAAATGTATGACTAATATTGGTGGGAAATATCATATATTTTATCTTAAATATGTCAAATTTCAAGTGTCTATAATTCCTCCTAATGGTTATCTTGGGTAGGCAGGTGGACACAATTCAGAGGAAAAGTCTGGCCTTCAATTAACATTTATCCCCAGAACTTAGAGCATGGGTATAGATAATGTCACATATCAGAACTTTGTAGAAACCACTATTCCATGTCCATAGAAAGGAGGAGAAATTAGGAAAGGGTACTGAGATGTAGCAATCAGGAAATCCAAAGAAAAATAATAATAAAAAAAAGCTCAGTCACACAAAATAAAAGAAAATGAGGACTGAAAATACTCATAAGATTTAACAAAATGGAACCGTGATATGATAATGAATATGTGTCAAGGGGACAAATTTCTCCACTTTTTTTAAAAAATGGTTTTATAAGTTGGGTTATGCATGGGAAACCCCAGGTAAGTTCACTGTAGAGGAAAATATGACATTTAGAAAGAAATTTTTTAAAGTCATGTTAAGTAATCATAGAATAAATCCAGTTGAACATAACTAGCGCATATAGAGAAGAAAGAGGGATAATTGACAGATAATGTTCATACATGCATAAAAACATCAGCAGGGACTCCCACTTTAAAAAGCCCTTAAAGCAGAGGTTACTTTGCTTTAGGGAAAGAGAGGAGCAGCTTCATTAATGACACCAACCTACAAAAGCAGTTGATTTGAAACATAGGTGAAAGATGGTTGTCTTATGATGATGGTAGTGAGAATTTGATAGAGTTGTATCTAACAGCTTTACATTTTCTCCATGAGGTGCACAGGAAAGAAGAGTTAAGGTTTGAGATATTGAAAAATATTGAAAAAGATTTAAAATAGTTTTACAAAGAATGAGTGTTGAAATGACAAAGCAATATAATAAAATTGGGGATAATTGAACAAATAAAGCATATGCTTGGGATGTCTTAAAATAATTAAAAATAATCTGACATGCAAACATTTATGATGTAGCGTACTTAAGCAAGAGAGATGAAATAATAATGTACATTGCTCTCAGAGTTGAACTAAATAATACAAAAAGACTTTTTCTCTAACGGAATAAAATTTGGGACTATTTCTTCATGCAAACACACACACATGTATATACACAGTTTCTGATCACTCTTTACCCTTTCTTCAAAGAATCAACAGTTTTGTTTGGCCCCAGGACAGCATTAAAACTAAAGAATTTTTTTTTTTCTGTAGGGAATCAAAGTTTTTGATTTTCAGGATTTTCAGGAGTCCAAACTCTTGAATATAAAAAGCTAAGAACTTAAAGGACTAGAGGAATATGCACTGTACTTGAAGAAATTCCAGTATTAGTTAGGCAGTATCAACAGTATCTTAAAAGAAAAATAACCTCCAACATGGTGTCTTAAACAAGGTAAAAATGCACTCCAGTCTCACATAAGAACCTAAAGTAGTGCTCTAGGCTACTAGGAAGAGTCGAGTAGGGAGAGTCTTCACTCTTTCTCACATCCTCATATCGCTGCTTTAATTTGGGGATAGAGAATCACTCACTGTAAGAGGCTCCAAATTATGATTTATCCCTCAATCTAAATGACAGACTATAGGCGGCAAAAGCCTCCCTTAGCAAAGCTGCATTCCCTCCTTTTGAGATAGGTAACTGTGACTTGATTTCTTTTCCTCTCCCTCTTAATGGTCTTTGGTAAAAGTAGAGAAAAAAAAATTGACACAAACAAGTTTTGTTTGGTTTTTTTGGGGACAGAGTTTTACCTGGTCACCCTTGGTAGAGTGTTGTGGCTTCTTAGCTCACAGCAACCTCTAACTCTTGGGTTCAAGTGACCCTCTTACCTCAGCCTGCCAAGTAGCTGGGACTATTGACATTTACCACGGCACCTGGCTATTTTTTTAGAGATAGAGTCTCGCTCTGGCTCAGGTTGGTCTTGAACCTGTGAGCTCAAATAATCCAACCTCCTTGGCCAGAATTACAGGCATGAGACCCTGCATCGAACAATATTATTAATTTTTAAAACACTTCTCCATGTTTTGTTACATTCAGTTGACCTTGTAGCCTGGCTTCCAAAATATTGCAAGCAGCAGTTTTACCTTGCTATGGAATAACAAGATTTATAAGTCTTCTGATTATGTTTCCTTGGTGCCTTCTAGTCAACTCTTAAGCCAAAAGGATTAGTGTTTATATTAGTGACCTACTTTTAGTAGAAAATTATATGTTAGGTAGGGAAATGACTTACTGTGGAGAACAGAGATACACTGAACAGGACACTTGCCCTATCTACATAACATTCCTGAGAATCTTCTAAGGAAAGGTGTATATGCTTGTTGATCCTGGGTGCTTAGACCCTCCAAAATTTGTTTCCCTTTCATATTTAAGACATATCTGTAGGGTCAAGATGTTTGCTTTAGTTCTTGGCATGATATCTGCATTTCATGAAAAAAAGAAAGAACTGAATTGTGATAGGAAAATTATCTAAAACTTGGTAACAAGGGAAAAAATCATATGACAAATGTTTGCAATGTCATAGGGAGGCCCAGGCCACACAAGCAATGGAGAATGCACTTAGTCAACTTCACTATTATTAATTAACAGTTTCAGACTTAGTGAAGTTGCTTGCTAATTTGTTAACATTATGGCCCTATTCTCCATTTTTCTGTGTTATGTCTAACCCAATAATCTTATTTTGACATTTTTCTGTTAAATTGCCTATGAAATCCTTGATTTTCAGATGATCTTTTAACCTGTCATAACATAGTGCTTGTTCCCTCATTAATTAATATGTTAAATAAAATATTACACAAGTATTCATTTTATATTTGTTTCAGTGCCATAATATTTTATTTTTCAGAAAACGATATTTTAACAAGGGCAAGACATTCCTTTTAAAGGCTATAATTGAAAGTTGCTAATATCACATCTGTTCACAGATCTTTGGTCATAACTTGATGATGTGGCCATACTTAACTCCAGAGAAGGCTAAGAATTATAGTTGGCCTTTTTTCTTTTCTGCTGGCAATTAAAATTCACAGAACTTCATAATAAATGAAGGGCAGACATAGACACTGAAGTTCACCTATTAGTTTATAATTTCTCACCCCACAAGTCATTTTCTCTTACAGGAAATAAAGTTTCCTGGGTTATTTAATTAAGATGGGGGGATAAAAGGAATAGAGAATTCGATATTGAGCTGGCTCCCTTAAAAGAGGCTCTGCATACCCCCAGAGTTGGGTTTCATGTAAAAAGAGAAATGATGGAAATATGTCCATTGTTGGGAAGAATCTGAGAGTGAAAGAGATCTGTCCCATATTTTCTTGGTTGAGTCTTGTGTGGTCATAGCACAAGAGAACTATCTGAGGTGTCCAGCTTCATAAACCTGATATAGGTCCCCTGTCATTTCTCAAACTTGCCATGGAACAGAGATTATAAAAAATATATCCTATGAGACCAAATGGTATTAAGTTATATCTGGGAGAGATGTTGTTAATAAGGAAGAGAGAATATGTTAGCAATATGTTCAAACTAACTACATTAAGTGAAAGAGATAATAGAGGATGCTTGGGTAGCTTGATGATGGCACCCCGTTTCTAACTTTTGGAACACTATGAATCCCTCAGTTGAGTACCAAACACTTGAATTGTCTAATCTCACATCTCTCAAAGATGGAAGTAGTATTAGTCTAATGAAGGAATCAAATTCTCTTATAGGAAAAATAAGAAGCATTTTATAAACCGAGTTATTGCACTGTGTGCACTTTGCATGCCCTGAGACTGCCCTGCCTGCCTCTGCTTGCTGAATAATGCTTTCAGACTCTTCAGGTTCTCACACACCACCATGAACGCGCTAGCACAGTTAAGGAACAAGCAGTGGAAGAGCTGCCTTCTGAGAAGAGCCACAGTTTTTACCTCTATTGTTCACTGCAAAAGAAATGAGGCCAGAGCTAGGACATTTAGCTGATGACACCAAATACTCCACTCTTTTTTGCTGTCTTCCAAGCAAATAATCATTGTATCAAATATCTGAAATTAAAGATTTTACACCTAATTTGAGAAACAAATGAGGGTAAGGCAGGAAAGAGCAAACTATTTCCCTCTGATTTTTACTTTATATAAACAGGATTCAGTTGGATAATTCACACTAAATAACTTACTTGACTGGGAAAACAGTCCCATTTTATTTATCCATAATCCTAACAACTGCCTACTTGCATTCAAATGTCTAGAAAAGAAGCCAGCAATCCTTTATACTCAAAGGCCAGATACTAAATATTTTGCAAATATAATTATAAAATAAACATTCATAGGCTTTGCAGGCTATGCCATTACAAATTCAACAGGCATCTATTGTACAAAACTATTCAACTCTATTTTTGTAGTTAAAAAGCTTATACTTGCACACATCTTTGGACATAACTAACTCTGAAATTCATTTGAAATAAATTATATGTATACTGTACCTTATTTGGGACACATTCATTTGAAATAAATTATATGTATACTATGCTTTATTTGGGACAAAAATTATAAAGAACTAGTGATCATAATAAAGGAAAAATTAACAACCTGTATTGGGATTGACCTCTGATTTAATCATGATCATTTTTTTACATAGTTGAGGTACTTTCTAGGAAAGTGTATAAATATTCATTTACTAGAAATATTCATTTACAAATTGATTTAAACACTTTGTAGACATATCAGACACTATATATTAATAGCCTAAACATTTCAATAAAGATTAATAATTCCAAAAATAATTAATTGAAAGAGAATAAGAAAGAAGAAATTCATTAAAATTAGCTCTTGTTTTAGATACATGATTGTTTTCATGACAGTTGAATTTTGTATCTTTTTACTGCCAATTGCATTTTGAACCAGCTTGTCATTCACAGTTATATTGATAGGGAGTATAATAGTTCATGTTATCACCTTCATTTATAGGCAATGATGTGACTCCAATTGCAGTGTTCTTGTCATAATGAGATAAATAATTTTCTAATGGTTATATTCTGCAATATAATCATTTAGCATATATTTCTAAGGTGTTTCCTGAATATGAATGAAAATGTCACTATGATTTGATATAGATTAAAATATTAGTGTAATAGTGCTAATTGTTCTATTCCTCCCCTTCCAAATTTTCAGTACTAGTGTAATTAAAAAATCATTACTGCGCTTCTGTACACTGGTTTTTCTAGCTAAAGAGTACCTATATGTACTGCATACTAATTTTAGAACTGTCATCGATCTTTAATCAGTAGCCTCCCTGTTTTTATTCTTAGGTTTTATACTTAGTATTACAAACAGAAACTAATCACAGAAATATTTTTCTCCTGAAATTCCCCTTATATTATTTATTTTAAAGTCAAAGAAAAACTGATTTGGGAGATAAATTATATATATATATGTGTGTGTGTGTGTGTGTGTGTGTGTGTGTAGTTAAATAGTGTTATTTATTGTTATATTGTTAGAGTACGGGTTCAACCTCACCTTATAAAACTGTTTAGTGGGAAATGTTATATTCCAAAGTTTTGGCCAAGACCTCAAAACCAAAGACAATTGTGCATATTGACCTCATATTCTGAAGAGAGCTACAGAGATGCCTGTAGAATCTTTGCTTAAAATGATAAAATCTTAGGCTCGGCGCCTATAGCTCAACCAGCTAAGGCGCCAGCCACGTACACCTAAGGTGGTGGGTTCAAATCCCCAGCCCGGACCTGCCAAACAACAATGACGGCTGCAACCAAAAAATAGCCCAGCATTGTGGCAGGCTCCTGTGGTCCCAGCTACTTGGGAGGCAGAGGCAAGAGACTCTCTTGAGCCCAGGAGTTGGAGGTTGCTGTGAGCTGTAATGCCACAGCACTCTACCCAGGGGGACAGCTTGAGGCTCTGTCTC